>PYAF01004627.1:2318336-2333974 GCA_007407185.1 Glycine tomentella
TAAAGATAGCTTTAGAAGTTTGAATCCTAAATTCTTTTTAATAACTTTCAATACTTTTTTTTATAAAAAATCTTTTGGATTTTACGGTTTCAAAATTTCTTATTATTATTTCTTAAGCACAGGATTTATAAAAAGTGTTAAAAGTAATTAAAAATATTTTAGGATTCAGACTTCTAATTATATTTAATCATATTTTTAAATTTAAAAATGTTGCAATTTAAAAATTTTAAAAAATAATCAAAGACTAATTTGAAAAAATAAAAAAAAAAATGAAAAAAGATACATAATTTGATTGATTAAAAATTAATAATATCAAAGTTCTCCAAATTTTTGAAAGCACCGTAGAAACTCTCATTTAAAAATCGAATATATTATTTTTATCAATTTTTTAACCAGGTGCTGAGACAAAAATTTTAATTATGATATTACAGCTCTCCTTAACCATTGAGAACATATCAACCAAAAATTGACTCTTAACTTGATCTTGTTTATCATAAAAATAAAATAAAATAAACTCAACACGATTAACACTAGTGATACAAGATCCAATCTTAAATTTCAATCCCTTTTCAAAATCACTAAAAAATTGCTTGTAATAATTAACCTTTTAGGTAGATCTGTATAGTTTGAAGTCTTTGTTAATAGTCTGAGCATGTCATTGATGATCGTCTAGTTAAAGGTGTTTTTCCAAATTACCACCATGTACATATGGACTGCAGCTTGCTCGATGATGTCATAAGATGCGGTCATTCACATTGTCGGGCTCATGTCTCGTAGTGTTCTTGCCCTTATAAATACACAACCCTAGCAGACTATTATTTTTGCCATAGCTCCCTAGTTTTTCACATGTTTCAAAACCCGTGATCCCTCATTCATTTAGTTGTGTTTCCGGTTCTCGATCGAGTTTGCTTACGCAGACTAATTTAGTTGGTAGACTTCGTAGTTCGTAGTGTTATTTGTAATGAACATGCTGTCTAGGAAGGCTAGTCATGACTCTCATGGCCAAGACTCTTCTTACTTTCTAGGGTGGCAAGAGTACGAGAAGAATTCTTATCACCCAATTCAAAATCCAACCGGAATCATTCAGATGGGACTTGCAGAGAATCAGGTTAGCTTATTTCTATCTTGAATTAAAACTGAAGTTGTGGTTATATGTATGATTTTGACTCATAAATTAGGGTTCCCTTGTACTAACAAGTATTACTGTTATTTTTAGCTACTTTTACCTAGGAAATAAGAAAAGTAACTATATTAACATGATGAATGTGATATGATTTGACAAATAATTTTGTCAATTAAACATGTGATTATTTAGAAGTTTAATCCTTAAATTATATATGTTAAAAAAATTAATTCTTTAAATGAATTTATCTCAAAGATTAGTCTTTATTTTTAACTAAAAGATATATATTGAGTTATGAAAACAGAAAAGAATTAAATATAATATACATAAAATAGAAAAAGGAAATATATAGAAAGTCCCATCTGGGAGACACAAAGACAAGAGAATGTTTTAAGCTTTTATTTACAAGCATGCTTGACCAGTTGACCTAGCAACAAGGGGTGGGATATGTCAACACAATGTTTTTTAAGTGCGGTGCACAAATCGGCTATTATATATCAACTATATCAAGCACAACAAAAGGGAGCTATGTATTCTCAGTGTGTATTGTTTCATTCTCTATGGCTAGCTGTGTCCAAAAACTTTGCTGACATCTTTTAATTTGCAGCTTTCATTTGACCTTCTTAAATCATGGCTTCGAAGAAATTCTGACATAGTGGGGATGAAGAAAGATCGAGTATCCGTCTTTAGAGAGCTTGCTCTATTTCAAGATTACCACGGGTTACCTGCTTTAAAAAATGTAAGATAAAAAAGAGAATGGGGTGATCAAATTTTCTTTCCTTTAATTTCGAGGTATATTTTTTAAAACTAATTGAAAAACAAAAAATAACTGTATACAATGTCACACACATATAATATTAAATACTTTATATTAAAATCATAGAATTACAATAAATTATTTTCTTTCCTTTAACTAGTATTTTATTTTCTACCATTCAAATAATTAAGACTAATTAACAGTTTACTTAAAGGAAATAAAAATACATCTTTTTATATACCATGACAGTATTAAAGTTTAAGTTAAGATCTCATACTAATCAACTAGTAATTAATATTGGGACATATATATATTATTCGAGTTCAATTCTTAAAAAAAATAATTCTTATTCAAAATTTACTTATTTCTTAATCAAATTTTAGATTAGTTAAAATCTTTTTTTTTCTTTTGAACATGAGAGTGAAGACAAAAAATAGATGTGTCATTCTTTTTTTTACTTTTCATTTTTTTAATATTTACTTTACACTTCTTTTTATTTGTTTCAGTTTTACTCATTACTTTACACTTCTTTTAATAATTACTTATTTTTTAATATATACTTTTACTATTTCTTCTCTCTTCTCTTCTAAATATCTCTCCTTGCAATTAGCTGTTCAATGATATTTTTCTTAAATGGTACATGAAGACTTTTCTTGCGTCCAACATAACATGTTTGTGTTGCCATATTATATTTTACTCGATCTTTAAGTAAGGTACGAGAGACATTGAACTGAAAAAAGAGAGATAAAACTCAGGTACAATTATAAGTTATTCTTTTATTAAATTTTTATATTGGAAACCAAAGTTGATCACTTTTTAATTAGTACAAATTATTGAGATAAAACTTTAATTTTGATTGAAAAATACAAAAATGTAATATCATATTAATTGCATCTTCGTTTTCTTTTTTCTTTTTTAAATAATGGAGCACATAGATAGATAGATATAGATGCACCATTCTTGATTTTTTACGTTTCATTTTTTTTTATATTTACTTATATTTCTTATTATATTATTTATCACATATTATTTTCATCTCTTCTCTTCAAATGTCTCTGGCTACTTCCATAGGTTGTGCGTACGTTGTTAAGGTGTTCAATGATGTTTTTTCTTAAATGGTACATGAAGACTTTTCTTTGTCCAACATAATATGTTTGTGTTGCTATCATTGTTTGTACTAGATCTTGAAGTAAGTCTAAAAACATTGAACTTAAAAATAAATAAAAAAACTAACGTGGTACAATGCTCTAAGTATTTTTACTTCTATTCTTTCATTAAAATTAAAATTTTATTTTAGTAACTTGTATTGACTTTTATGATAAAACTTTGATTTTGATTAAAAAATAATACAAAAAACGTATGTATTATTGTATCTAATTTTTTATATATAATATTGGGGCATATATAGATACACCATTCTTTTTTTACATTTCATGTTTTATGCTTAATTTACACTTTTCTATTAATTTTTTAGTTTTTCTTATTACATTATTTATCATATCTATTATTTTTTTCCTCTTTCCTTCCAATATCCTTCCAAAGGGTGTACAGACGTTGTTAAGGTTGTTCAATGGTATTTTTCTTAAATGATATATGAAAAATTTTCTATCATCTATAACATTACAGTGTTGCGGGTTAAAATCTTCTACATTTCTTTTCTTCTATATATTCATTCATTCCATTATTAAGGTTTTGGGGGAAATAAATAAAGATGTTGAATCCACAAAGTTTTGTGGTAAATTTTAACTAATAAGATAAAATGTGTTTAAAAGAGTGCATCACATAATATATTTCTAACATCTCTCTTAATGAAATAGACATAATATATATTTAATGAAAAATATCATTTACTTTTTCTAAAATGATAATAATAGATGAAATGGAGAGGATTTTTGTGCGTGTTGTTGTCGTTGTTTGAACTTGATCTTGATCGCCAGGTAAGAAAAACATTCAACTAAAAAAATGAGGTCAATAAAACTAAGGTACAATGTTATGGGTACTTCAGTGTTATTCTTTTATTAATTTTTTTTTATCTTGATAACTCTTATTGACTTTTATTATGCAAATTATTGATAAAAAACTCTAATTTTGATCGAAAACAATACAATATATATATATATATATATATATATATATATATATATAACACCTATGTTGTTTTTTTGAAAAGAAAAAAAAAAGGTAATGATAGATATAGTTAGATAGGGACTAGGAAAATAAAAACAAAATATTATTTTAAAATATTATATACAAAATATTTATTTATAAAAAATATAAATTAATTAATATTTAATTTTTAATTAATAAAAAATATTTAATAATATATACTAAATATGTTACTTTGTAAAACTTTTCAAGACCTTTAAAACTAAGCAATGAAATTAATTGTGTTGACATGTGTTGCATGCGTGCATGCAACATCTAAAGATATTCTTAATAGCATATGGGGATATTTCAGCGTGAATTTTAAACAGTTAATCTCTTAATTTGACATTTAAAAAATGAAGTTTTTTTAACATGGCTCTCGATCGATCTTTCCTACGTAACATAACTAATTTGACATGTGGGAATATATATACAAAATAATTTTCAATAACAAAATCTAGACACAGTTATTTTACGTAATAAAATTTAAAATTACTATAGACTGTTGAAGTAAAATTTTAACTTCAATAGGAAGAGTTGTTTAATTTTTTTAATAAACTGTTCCTTTTTTTTTAAATTAAATTGCCTTCATTTATATTTGATTTTATAAGATATATTCTTAGTTCCTAAACTTTTTTTTCCTTCAAGGAACTGGTGGACTTTATGGCAAAAATAAGAGAAAATGGTGTGAAATTTGCTTCGGAGAAGCTCGTCCTCACAGCCGGCTCAACTTCCGCGAACGAGATTCTGATGTTTTGCCTTGCTGATCCTGGGGAGGCTTTCATTCTTCCCACACCCTATTATCCTGGGTATAACTTCCCTTTTATTTTTAAATAACAATAACTTGGAATATCTTACACTTCATACACGAAGTTTATCTTTGATTATGAAAATGGCTAATTTTTTTTTCTATATATATAATTTTAGTTTATTTCCCATTTAACCGATTCCCATATATAACGTTATATGACGTGTGTTTTGTTGCTCATCTACTTCATTAAGTGATTTTGATATTTTTAAAAAAAATTGTATTTCAGTTCCAATGTCTTATTTGCATATATATATATATATATATATATATATATATATATATATATATATTTCTTTTCTATAATATCTTTCATCTTTATGCTTGACTCACAATGAAGTTTGTAATGCAATATTCTTAAAAATATCACATGACATCACAAAGCACACTATTGTTGAAATGCTTGAAATAAAAATATCACATTGCCATCATTTAAGCAACGAAGACAAAATAAGTTATAATTTCATTGACTAAATAAAATAAAAAAATCAAAATCCTCCTTAACTATTGCTTACATATTATCATGCAAGCCTCTCATTTTCACTTATTTTGGCAGGTTTGATAGAGATCTAAAATGGAGAACTGAGGTTGAGATTGTTCCAATGCATTGCTCCAGCTCAAATGGCTTTAGAATCACTTCTTCTGCTTTAGAACAAGCCTATCAACAAGCACAAAAACTGAATCTCAAAATCAAAGGGGTCTTAGTAACTAACCCCTCAAACCCACTGGGCATAACAATGACCAAAACTGAGCTCAACCACCTAGTAGATTTCGCAATTGACAAGAACATTCACATAATAAGCGACGAAATCTACTCGGGTACGGTCTTTGACTCACCCAAATTCGTAAGCATCACAGAAGTTGTGAACGAGAGAATTAGTAGTGTCAGCAACAATAACATTTGGAACCGCATTCACATAGTTTATAGTCTCTCCAAAGACCTTGGCATACCAGGATTTCGTGTGGGAATGATTTACTCCAACAACGAAACGGTTGTGACTGCTGCCACCAAAATGTCAAGCTTCGGATTGGTGTCCTCACAAACTCAGTATTTGGTGGCAAACTTACTTAAGGACAAGAAATTCACTTGCAAGTACATGGAAGAGACTCAAAAGAGACTGAAGAGGCGCAAGGAGATGCTTGTGTCTGGCCTGAGAAACGCTGGGATTAGGTGTTTGGAAAGCAATGCTGGGTTGTTCTGTTGGGTTGACATGAGACACTTGTTAGGCTCTGCCACTTTTGAGGCAGAGAAGGAGCTTTGGATGAAGATTCTTTGCAAAGTTGGTTTGAACATATCTCCTGGCTCTTCTTGCCACTGCTGTGAACCCGGGTGGTTCAGGGTATGCTTTGCCAACATGTCTCAAGACACATTAGAAGTTGCAATGCGACGCATGAAGGCTTTTGCAGACTCAACCATCTCTACTAGTGTCATTAGAGGATCCATTGCTAAGTGGGAAAACTAATGTGGTTGAAGTTGATGTGGCCTGTTTTCTGTCCAACTTAATAATAAGAGAAGCGTATAATGAATTAATGATGCCTAGAATATATTACCCTAAGAAATCCTCCTAAAGATCAAAGCCTAAAATCAGTCTTTGATGTTATGATTTCTAAAATATGTACATGATTTGTTAAATATATATCTACTGATTACATGGAATTCTCTTAATGTGGCTTGTAAATTGTTTCTTAAATGTATATGACTTTCTAAATATTTTCAAATATGTATATGGAGCATGGGTATCTCAAATTCCCAACTTGCCTAGTAGATAATCAAATTGTTTGTCAAGAACTTTGGTCAAGATATCTACAAGAGCTAACTGTATTAGGATGGGCATGTGTAGTGACAATATAACTAGCTTGGATTTCATCATGAATGAAATAATATTATACACCTCAATATACTTTATTCTTTCATGAAAATATCATATTAACTACACTGTGAATGACTGCTTAACTAATAAAAAATAGTGTGTTTGGAAACACATCCAAACTACGTTCAACGGAAAAATTTGGCTTTCCAAAATAAAAACTTCAAAGCAACGTGGGGGTTGCTTCTCCGTTGGGTTCCTTTAAACTCTTTCACAAACACACTAATAAAGCTGCATGGGTTGGGAAAATGATGATACTTGTAAATCGTGCAAAGAGAGTTTTAAATCCTTTTAACTCATTGTGATAGCCATAAGTCTATATATATTCAACTTTTGTTATGAATGAGAGACAATAGCCTAGTTTTTGGTTTTTCATGATATAGGTGATCAAACCCAACAACACAATGGCGTCTTGTGAGAGGACAATAGGCCTAATCGGAGTTATAATAAACATGAAGTTATAGATCATGGTCCGATAAAACAAGGATCTCTTATCAAATATTACCTTTCGAATAACGAACTACTCTTACCGTGGCCTTCAAATGTTTGTGACAAGGACAGTACATGAATTAATTGAAACTAGATGTGCTTGAAATAAACTAAGTTTAAGCTGAGAGATGTGGTTAAGCAAACGGGTCTCCCACCAAATCGTAATATATTTTTAGAATCGTTGAAGAGAATTTAACCTCTTATTTTCATTTTTGGTATTCAATTTTATATATATATATATATATATATATATATATAATATTTGACGTTCTTGGAAGCTAATTTATATTTGTTAAATTTAACCTTTAATTTTTGCATATTCCTATATTAATATTCTAATTTAGCACTTAGTGTCGATAACTTAGCGCTAGGCGCTATACTGTTTCACGTCCAATATAATACAAGGCAAGTTTATAATCTGCCTGTAGCGCTTGAGACGAAATGACATAATTCTTCTTTCTTTTTTTATTTCTTTCATTAAAGAATAGCATCTAAATTAAAAAAAAAAGCAATTAAAATATAAAATATTGTAATTAAAGACTGATAAAGTTTTGTTAAAGTCAAACTCCTTTTCTTTAATTATACAATAACAATTTTAAAAGTCATATTAACTGTATATTTTTTTAGTAAAAAATTAATAATACTTTTTTTATTAATTAATATTATATAAAGTTTTATACTGAAAATACATGTCCATCAAACTATTTAAGAATAGTACCAAACATATACACTTATAAGCTTTGTCATTATTTGAATCATATAATATTGTCTTCTAACGTCATGACTTAGCATTTCCTTATGATTTGAGAATTGAGAAGCAAGGCAATGCACGGTATCAGAAGACTGAGAAAAACTTCGTGGTGATTTTGGCATTGGGGTTTGGCCACGTGGAAAATCCGTTACTCAGGTATTTCTGTGTTGGCTGGCTCCAACAGAGAGAGAGAAATAACACGTTTTTGAAGCGACTCCTCGTTTAACTATATGCTCCTTCCCTTCTCAAGTTTGAGGATCATTATAACAAAAAGCATAAATGTTAGGGTTTCCCCTGAACCGTTTTCTGCATAAAGCCTTTCCGTGAAGGCGAAGCCCGTTCACGTTCTCTTTTCTTCGACATTGTGCTTTTTCTTCCAAAATTTTCCCTAATTCCACGCCCTTCAGCAACCAATTGTACATGCTACGCAGGTAAATTTCTCGAATATTTTTGTGCTTGTTTTTCCCATGTTTTACGTAACAACGAAGAAAACCTGCATTTGATCAATCAGTCATTTCCCTCATTACAAATACCTGTGTGCACATGTTACTTACAAGTTGTATGCATTAATCATCATTGAATAATAGTATAGTTATATACTTGTGTGACACCAATGTTTTCTATTTTGAAGTGTTGATATGCATGTGATTTCGTTTCATCAATTGTTCTCGGGCCTCTCTATTATGCTGTTTTGCTTACTCTCTTGACTCGCGGTGAAATCTTATGAAACATTGGTTCCAGAAACAGTGTTAGTCTGTTTGGTCAATTCTATGAAATAACTGTTTTCTATAGGTGTCTAAGTTTATTTAATTTTACTATTTAGTATGTGTTTGGAAACCTTTGAACTTAATGCCAATCTATCCTTCCCTTTCCTTTTATGTTTGTGCATTGGAATGTCCGAAACCTACATTTATCACGGTGCAAACGGATTCCCAAACACACCCTTAATGATTTAATGCACAAGTTTTGCCCCTTCTATTTTTTCAGGCTTCCCAATCCTACCTTTTAGTTACGTACACTACCAGCTTTAACTCTGATTTCATGAAAACCAAGTACATTAGTTACAATACCAAATTTATGAATTACGTAGACTCTCTGGTCTTCTTTGGTAAATTGCACGAGTTTTTTTTTTTTTGATCGACAAATGTTGGTTGTGGCTTTGCTTTTAAGCTTCAGTTCTCTCAATTGGTCTTGGTGTGTGCGTGTTAGTTTCATATGAATGATCATTCTTCTCATTTCCAAATCCTTTGCTTCTCTGTATTTTTGCCTATTGTTTTTAAGGTAAAATTCACACTGGTTACAAGTGCAACTTAACCATATAATTAAAGGAATGGATATTTCAATGCTGTATTCCTGAACTTGTCCAAAGAAAGCCATTTCTTACTGGGACATTAATTGGAATATTGTACTTTCAGGTGATGGATATGATTTTGATACCTTATGTTTGTTTTCTCGGGTAACGAGATCTGTTGAGTTTGCCTCAGTAGGCAGAGATGGACATTGCTGCTCTTTTAACTTCTGCTGGAGTTAACATTGCTGTGTGCGTAGTGCTCTTTTCACTCTATTCAGTATTACGGAAACAACCCAGCAATGTCCATGTGTACTTTGGAAGAAGGGTAGCATCTCGGCGTTCAAAAAGCCATGATCTTTGTTTGGAAAGATTTGTTCCCTCTCCGACCTGGGTAATGAAAGCATGGGAAACAACTCAAGATGAAATGCTGACTGCTGGTGGCCTGGATGCTGTGGTTTTTAGCAGAATGGTTGTGTTCAGGTTGTTCAATCATTTTAAAATTGAAACTTTTCAAAGCTTCATGTCTTATACTGTGGCAGACTATGGTGAAATGGTTATATTATTAAGTTTTAATCTGAAATCCACAAGATGCCAAGCAACTGAGTGAAGTTATCTTAATCCTAGATAAGTAGAAGTGAATAGGTGGTATGGTATTAGGCTCAATTATTTTGATATTTCCTTTGTTTTTGAAGTCTACTTTCTGGAAGCTGAGTACATGTTTTGATAACATGGCACCGGCTTTATGCACTACAAAAACTCTTATATCAATATTTATTAAAATGCTGAATGTGTTGCACAACAATTTTATGATTTGCTCGAGTCTCTGAAATAAATGAAGCTAAACATTAAAAGTGATCTGGAAGTCCAAAGCGGAATATTGTTGCTAGTCACACTTCAATGCATATATGTATGTACCGTTGGACTGTGCTAGAACTTAAAATCTAATGTACTGTTATGGCAAGATTTGAATTTTTTTTATAAGATACAGATTTGTGTCTGTTCTACCTATATATCATCTGTAATGATGGTTATTATACTGCGTGCATAAGAAATTATTTGCTTAACAATTTGTACAATAATAATTGGAACTGAGACTCGTGCTCACAGAAGTGATACTGCTGTTGATTATATATGATGCTTAATTGATATAGATAAGCCAGTTTAAGTCATCTAGTTAAAATAGCTTTTTGGTGTTGGTAAACTGAAATTTGGGTTGGGCCCTTTATGAAGTTTCACCATCTTTTGCATTTCAGTATGGCAAATTTGCCCAACTTATTCTATTTACTTGAAGAGTTTTTTGTGTTTGCTTTCAGCACCATTTTATGTTACTCAAACTGAAACCAGCTATTAATCACCCACTTAAAAGCACATCAAATGAAAGAAAATGAAGTGTAAACGAATTTCTATTGTCCATTTTGTGGCTTTAGTGCCTTACTAACTGTTGATATTGCTTTTTTCTCTCAGTATTCGAGTATTTTCTGTTGCTGCTGTCATCTGCACTGCTCTAGTGCTTCCAGTGAATTATTATGGTCGGGACAGAATACATAAGAATATACCTTTCGAATCACTGGAAGTATTTACCATTGAGAATGTTATAGAAGGATCTCGGTGGTATGAACCTGTTTCTTATATTCACAATAGAAAATACAAGTGATTTCTTCACGTTTTATAGCAAGAATGAATAATGCTCAATTTTTTTCTTTTGGATCTGCCTTGTCTGTGGTTTTGATATATTTTTTCCTTTACTTAGAATTATATGTGATTTTAATTTTAAATTTTTTCTCACTATTCAAGTCTATTTATTTACTATTAAGTAAATATTTAGTTGTTATTAAATTTCTTTTGCTTTAAATCTTTAAATTCTTATTTTCTAATCAAAATTTTTAATAATTTAGTTGACTAAATTTTTAAAAATCTTATTTTGTTAAAAAATCATTAACCAAAATATTAAATCTTACTGGAAAAAAAACGGTTCAATAATTCCTCCCTTCTAAACTTTAATTTCACATCTTATAAAATCTTTCAAACTTTATTAAAATTTCACTAATTTTTTTATGTTCCAAATCCATCATAAATTCTCAAATATTGGATAGAAAATGATAATTTGAGAATTTTTTATAAAAGAAAGTTGACAATAGGAGTAAATTTACTTAACTTTAAAGAGAGAAAAGTTTTATTGCCTCAAAATCTAAAATTGCTTACACTCTAATTTAAATTGATTGAAAGTGCAATTAAGTTTTGTTATTATTAAAATGGGAGAGATTAACCTTTTCTCCAAACAGCAACTGGAATTGTTCCAGGCTGGAATCATTCTTATTACGATTTTTCACTCCCATTTTAGATGTTAATGTATGAATAGTGAATTATTTTTATCAGGAATACTCCTACAAACTGGTTACTTATAGGTTCTATTCTTTTGCTTGATGTCAGGCTTTGGGCTCATTGTCTCGCGTTATACATCATAACTTTAACAGCTTGTTCTCTTCTTTACTGCGTAAGGAGCTGCATTAAACTTCAAGATTAATTTCTATATCTGTTTTCAGAGTGACCTAACAAGTTATGTTTTACTTTTCCAATTTTTGAATATGACTAATTAAGTGGAAATAATATCCAGGAATACAAGAACATTACTAATTTGCGGCTAGTACATATTACTGCATCGCCGCCAAATCCTAGTCATTTTACAATTCTTGTTCGAGGAATACCCTGGTCTTCAGAACAATTATACTGCGATACAGTGAAAAAGTTTTTCTCATTTTATCACGCACAAACATATCTGTCGCACCAAATAGTTTACAAGTCTGGTACAGTTCAGAAACTGAAGGTCTGCCTCTTAACTTTAAATAGTTTTATGTTTATTTTGATTACAGTATTATTTTTTTCTTCCAAATTAATATTTATGTAATTTTTGTCTCTATCTTAGTTTATGTCATGCATAAATATTTTCATAATTGTCAATGTGCACGTATTTGATAGACAGAAATTCCATTATTTGGTTCAAAGTAGATTAACTTATATGTGGGGTTATTATGGAAATAACTGTATGCTTTTCTTTCATGTTCTAATTCGTGCTTTGCTCTTTATTAGGTTATTTGGACATGGAACTTTATTCTTGTACTTCTTTTTCTTTGAAGGAATCTTTCAAACCCCAGAAATTTTATTTAGTTGAGATAGAGTTTCCTTTTTTTTTTAAGATTTTGATATATGCATTACTCTGAATTTTGATCTCCTTTGTGAGATGGCAAAAATGTCATCAAACCCCTTTGATGCAATGCAATGGAGAATTAGTAAATCCTTTCTGTATAAAACTATCAAGAATAAACTCTTTCAAGAGTTTAAGCTATTGGATTAAGACTTGTGAATGGTTTTATATTTAAGGTGCCCCCCTCACACAAGAGTCCTTTGAGTTTAATAGTGTGGATCTGCTTAAATTCTACTCTGTTTAGAGGAATAGAAGCAGCAATTAGGAATTTATGACCACGTGGTCGTAGAGGTTATGGCAATATGTTAAGAACCAATGCTTTAAAAAATTCAAGTTATTCAATGAAGGCTTATTTTATATCTAACAGAAACTAAGGTCCATGACAGGCTTCGGTTCCTGATTGTTTATCATGGTCATAGTTATTGGATTTCATTAGTATCATGTCAGTGGGATTTCTTAGTATCTATGGTGTCATTCCTATTTAATGGGGGTAATCGGGCTTTTATATATGATTCCAGAAATACAAGTATGAAATGCTTCTCTATTTCTTTTGTGATATTAGTGTTGTTATATATCACTAATGATCTTTATAGTTTTTTAAAATAATATAACCGTCAAACATTCTTCTCTCTGTTGACATGACTCCTGTTTAAAATTTGTTTCTTTTAATCTGTTTCTGCTAGGATGACACAAAATATATGTGTAAGATGCTCAGTGGTAGTTGTGGTTCAATGGAACAACCGTGTAAGCCAAGCTTTACGCAATGTTACTTTTGTGGAGGATCCACTAATTCTTTTAAGATTATTTCTAATGACATTGATAGTATGCATGGGAGGACAAGCTACACTGACCTGCATACAAATGCAAGAAAAAAGGTCAATTTTCTGGCTGGATTGATTTATATAATTACAATATTAATAATATATGTGAACTTCTTTCATTTTTATGATCTGGTGAACTACCATGCTAAGAAGTTTCTTGATCTAATTCTAATATTGATATGTGAACCTCTTTATTTCTATTTGATTTTTAGTGATTGTCTTAATTATATCTCGTCTGCCACACTGTTTGACCAGTGTCCAATTTAAACCTGGGAAACAAGTTTAAACTATTTCTAATTTATAGTTTGTCTAGGCCTCCAACATAATGTATAATTACCTTTTAATTTTGAATATAGAAAAAGCCAAGTTACGTATGTGACTTGCTGGAACAAAACAATGAAAGCATCATCAAAGGGGCTTCATTCTTTTAAATCTGTAGAATAAAATTCTTGGACCAGATCCTAACCATTTTAGCTGTTAGAATGAATTGGTTCTTGACAAAGTATTTAAGCCTTTTTTTTTTTTTTTAACTATTTAAGAGTTTGATCTTGCTGTTTCCATTATTTATCATTAAGAATTAAATTTAAGTATATGGTAAAGTTGGTCTGTGCATTAGCTAGACTCCAAGTCCTAGGGGCTCTAGCTTAAGGGGGACCGTGAGATAAAAAAAAAAAAAAAAAAAAAAAAAGAAGAAGAAAAGCATTCAAATGCCTCAATCTAACAGCTTGAATTATTAGGAGAGTTGGTCTTGGACAACTGGACAAAGATAGAATAGATTGGATTATTTAGGGGCGAATAGCTGACAAATAGTTTCCTTTCAGGTCATTCTGAGAAGATTATTGTGTATTAGATTGATAGATGTCTATCCAAAACTAAGAAATTTAAAAAGTAACGAGTGGTGAAAATGTTCAATATGTTATAAGGTTCATCATATATTTTGCACTGGTTTGTGACTTTATTTCAAGCTTATTATTTGGCTCTGACTCTATCTCTAATTTCTGAGCCACTGGATCTGGTGGTCTGATACATTAAAATACTTGTAATATTTACTACTTGTGTATTGAGCCACAAATCAAGCAGTCGTTACTGGGATTTGTTTGGCCACTGTAGCTATAGAAGTACATATAGAATCACACTCCTTTTGGTCCTAGAATCGCATTTTATGTAATATTAAAAGGTTTATGCTCATCTAATAAAGAAAACATGCACTCGTTTTGGACTCTAACAGGAATGTGCAGCTGCTTTCGTGTTCTTTAAAAGTCGGTATGCTGCTCTTACGGTTGCCCAAAATCTTCAAACATCAAATCCCATGTTATGGGTCACAGACCTAGCTCCTGAACCACAGGATGTTTACTGGGCCAACCTTTGCATACCATACAGGCAACTTTGGATCCGTAAGATATCTATATTTGTGGCTTCTGTCACCTTCGTGCTTGTATTCCTTATCCCTGTCACATTCGCACAAGGCTTGACTCAACTGGACAAGCTGGAGAGAATGTTCCCTTTTCTGGCAGGAACGCTTCAAAAGTAAGATGTTGCTCTTTCACAAGGGACAAGTTTTCCCAAAATTTTTGGATTAGAATTTTGAAAGAAATAATTATGCATAATAAATTAAATGTGGAGCTTCATTTATTAGAATCCATATACGATCCTAGGCCTACCACAAATTTTGTTTTGCACATTTCAAGATTTCTGAACTTATTATATACTCTATAACTCTACAAATTATAGTGTTAAACCTGTAATTGCAATATGCCCCCATAAATAGATGATAGTGAAAAATTTGTTAAAGCTGAGTAGATCTTCAAAAAAAAGCTTTTAAGAAGAAATACAAAACTATAATTCTTGATAAAAAAAATGTTTCCATTTAGGAATTGATCAACTCACTGCGTGTTTGGTTGTGGATCAGGGACGTGAATTTCCATGTCCAAGTTAATTCTGCCTGTCTTAGCTTTAAGATATTCTTGAAAATTGACGTGGTTTTTAGACTCTCAGGCGTGTTTCCAAACACGCTGTCAACTGGTTAGCTATGTTGATGAGTGATAGTGAGTAACTACTTCCTGACTTAATTCTTTATTAGTATTATCTAAGGTGGAAACATTTTTTTTTTACCAAGAATTCATTCTTTGTAATTTCCCCCTAGATTTTAAGCCATTCTATTAAGCTTATTAGTTATTGCCATCTTGGCTCAGGAACTAAAAGGATTAGAGAGAAAAGAGAGAAAAGAGAAGAACTTGTTGTTCTTGTATTCAATGGAAATGTTGTGTGTTACAATGCTTGATGATACTCCTATTTATAGTAGTAATTCTAGAATTAAATAAAGAAAGTGGTACAATTAAATAAAGAAAAGAAAACTTGAATTATGATGGTGGGAGCCTTATGA
>PYAF01004627.1:2334074-2346123 GCA_007407185.1 Glycine tomentella
AAAGAGAAGAACTTGTTGTTCTTGTATTCAATGGAAATGTTGTGTGTTACAATGCTTGATGATACTCCTATTTATAGTAGTAATTCTAGAATTAAATAAAGAAAGTGGTACAATTAAATAAAGAAAAGAAAACTTGAATTATGATGGTGGGAGCCTTATGATGATGGTGGGAGTCTTGGTGAGTTGGATTCCATATCACATCTGGTCTGCTTGTTTGGCAGACCTGGTGTTTGCATATTTGAATACTAGTTGAAGTTGCTTATTTTCTGTCCTGTTACATCACGTAATTTTAGTTTATAATTTTACACATATGCACTTTGTTTTTTACCTGTTAAAAGAATAATTCATTAAGCCAAAGAAAAAAACTACAAAGAGATGTGAGGATGAAGGATCCTCCCTGGCATAAGAAAAAAACATGAAAACGACAAAGGGAAAAGAGAAAATGAGCACAGCAAAGCTACCCAATCCCTCCACATATCTGCTAAGGAAATCTCATTCAAAGACCCAATTTCTTTACAACAAATAGATGGCATGTAATCTTATTCCAAATCAAGTGCAGTCCATATATATCTCATTTCAAATAGAAGAGTTACACATAAGGAATGTCAAACGTTTGTTTTTCTGTAAGCCACATTTCATGTAAAATGGGGATTATTATAAATTGTTTATTATTATTATTCGTGCATATGGGATGTGGAAGGTTAGCTTGGTAACTTTAAATGTTAAGGCTTGTAAAATTTAATGGAAATTGAGCTGGTATTTTTTTCCCAGGAAATTTGTGATTCAGCTGGTGACTGGTTACTTGCCAAGTGTGATTTTGGTTTTATTTTTATATGCTGTTCCACCAGTGATGATGCTCTTTTCAACAGTGGAGGGATCTATTTCTCGTAGTGGAAGGAAGAGGAGTGCATGCACCAAATTTTTGTACTTCACAATTTGGAATGTGTTTTTCGTTAATGTTTTTGCCGGGTCTGTTATCAGCCAACTCGCAGTCTTTAGTAGTATAACAGAATTACCTGCCCAACTTGCCAAGGCTGTCCCAGTGCAGGTGATATATATGCCCATATTCATAGATGGTAATTTCCATTGTAAATTACGTATCCCTTGTGTGGACTTGCACTTGCAACAAAGATTTGAGCATCACAGAACTAAGTTTTTGTTCTCTTCAGTTTTTTAGAAAAGATGATTTGGTAATCCTTCCATGATAAGTTATTCACTTTACTGTGGCTTTTTCATGGCATATAGGCTACCTTCTTCACAACGTATGTTTTATCATCTGGTTGGGCAAGTTTGGCATTTGAAACTATGCAACTGTATCCACTTTTCTGCAATCTGTTCCAGAGATTCATACTCGGGTATAAGGAGGATACAATGAATGGCAACCTAACTTTTCCATACCATACAGAAGTTCCAAGGATCTTACTGTTTGGATTCCTTGGGTTCACCTGTTCTATTCTGGCACCCCTAATATTGCCCTTCTTATTGTTTTACTTTGTACTTGCGTACTTCGTTTACCGGAACCAGGTCAGTACTTCTTTAATGTTTTTGTCAGCTTAATTTTATTCATCATGAAGTTAAATTGTGTGTATTTCTATTATATATGCATAAGCATGTACCTTATATGATGGGTATATAAGTTAATTTATATTTATTTTACACTGTTTTATTTTAGGCATTTAGTCATAGAAATCCATTGCTAACTTACATATTTTCATCTGGTGACAGTTTCCAAGCAATTATATGTCGTAGATTTATCCAATTAATTATGGGATAAAGTGAGATAAGGGGTTGATTATTTATAGAAATCCGCAGTTTGGTGTCACCTTGTTTTCTTAGTGAAATTAACCACTAACCAGGTTAAATGCCGTTTCACCCTATGATTTAGCCCGGTATCAATGTGTCATTAGGAATTCAAGCTGCTATTCTGGCATCCTCTGGCTTATCTCGTGGACACAAGTCACGCAACCACTGTTTCCCTTTCCATTTTTAACTGGAAAAAATGTAGCCGAAACAAACCATAAGACAGAGTGGACTTAATTCAAACCAATGCAGACATTGAATCAGGCTACAAGGTGGGGAATCGAATATAATCTGAAGGGATTGTTAGCATAAGACAAGACCGGGAACTTAAGTGAATGCTTATGGCTTACATGTAAATCTAATTCTCTTCCTTTGGAAGACAAATAACTGATTCAGTCACTGAAATATGTCAGTCGTATAGAGAATACGAATTTAGAAAATAATTTGTCTTCATTATATTTTAAGGTCTTGTCAGCAACTTTAGAAATTAGAAACTCTTTACGTATGGCTTGAACTTGATTCCAAGGCTGGATATAGAATTTGATTATTTGGTTTACTGTATGGCAATTTCTTCACTTAAACCCTCCCATTGCAGAGAATTTAAAAGGAGTTATGTAGATGGAAAATTAGAGTGACGCATGCCTATATATCCATGCATGCAAGCAAATGTGATAATGTTTTAGTTTGTTTCTAGTATAATTCCAGTCTAAATGTTTTTTTTTCACTCTACCTTATATGACATGGAATGAATTCTTACTGTTTAATAATTAATTTTTATCATGAAAGAAAAAAAGGTTCCATTTAACACTAGCATTTTCAGATTCTCAACGTATATATTAGAAAATATGATAGTGGGGGACAGTTATGGCCCATGGCTCACAACACAACGGTCTTTTCGTTGCTCTTCGCTCAAGTTATTGCACTTGGGGTTTTTGGACTAAAACAATCACCAGTTGCATCTGGATTTACCATTCCACTGCTGATTTGTACCATTCTATTTAACCAATATTGTAGGCAGCGATTTCTCCCAGTATTTCAGAGAAATGCAACACAGGTGCTGTCACTTACCCTCACTATTTCTCCCCCTAGTGCGTTATTTCTCTTTCTACCCTTTAAAACTAATTGACATGTTGTTTTAGGTTCTTATTGACATGGATCGGAGAGATGAACGGTGTTGGAGAATGGATCAGATTTATGAACAAGTGCAATCAGCATACTGCCAGGCCACTCATTCTACTCAATCCGAATGTTTCAGCAGTCATCAAGGAGACAGGGAACTTGTTAGAACTCCAGAAGATTTGGAGACAGGTATAATTTTTAATGTAGTTATTATAAAAGTTAATAAATTATCATAAATGACAGTTTATAATTGAATGATAATTTAAAATCTCTTTACATTGTTAATTAGTACATAGGTTATTTTCTCTTTCACTTGAAATTAAAGATATGATAGTTTTTTTTTTATTTTTCAGGCAAGGAAATTAGCCAAAAAAAATTGTCATGGCCACCAGTTCTTCGTAGTTTGAGTTTGGATAATTCGGTACTTGGCGGGAAGTAATTATAGAGTTGTTAGGCTTGCAGATGTGAGAATCATCGTGATGTGCCCCCAAATAGGGGGTGATGCATGAACAATTTTGATGAAGATAACCTGGATTCCAAATACCTGCGAAGAAAATAGGAATTGGACTTTCCGATCTTTATGCTATTTATCCTATTTTCAATGTAATTGTAAATTGTAAATATGCATTATATGATAACAATACAAAGGCTAATTTTTTGTTAAGTGCTAAATATATACTGTATTTCTTTCTTATACTCAGGTTTCGTAAGAGATCAACCGTAAGGATTTCACCTCCCTATGCTCTTTTTAACGTAAATAAATATGCATGATAATTAAGGTAATTTAGAGAAGGCTGCTTTGTTTGGATACGTGATATTTTAATCACAAGGATTCAGAGCGAAATTCTACTCAAAACATTTCAAAAAGGGAGATTTAAAGAAAACAGTTCTTGGGTTCTTTAATTTTATTTTATCGGATACAATTTTTGGGTGTTGAGAATAAATGTATATGCCTAAAATCTAATTTATCATGTTATTAATATTAGTCCAAACAATTGAATGAAACAAGAAAAGAGTTTTAAGTCACTCATTGATTAAATATAATATGTTAACTTATTAGTGTTTTGAAAGTAACACTATACTCTAGAGTTAACCTTAAGTTGTAAATGATGGAAGAAAATATTACATTATTCTTTTATTGACTTTTGAATGTAAAAAATGTTATTTCATGCTATCCGAAAGTTAAGGAGTGTTGCTAGACGCCTACCTTGATTAGTAAATTAATTATGATTAATTTACTACCCGTTAGTATTAAACCTAAAAGGTCACACATAAACGAGTGTTTCAGTCTTTGCAAAAGAAAATCATTTATTTGATAATTAAATTAGAGAATTTCATTTAATCAAATAAATGTTTTAATGTAATATTATTATATTATTTGCTAGCACCAATAATATAATTAATATAAATAAAGAGTATTATTTTATGAATATGGAATTTGTCCATAAAATAAAAATGATTTTAAGAATCATATCATGTAATTACTTATCGTAATTAGTCATGATCATTTGGGAATTATTTTTTTCTTATATCATAAACTTCTTAAAATAAAAAAATATATAAGATAGTTTTTATTTTCAAATAAGAAGATAAAGAGATGTGAAATTATTTTAAATAAAATTTCTCCATTTTGAAAGGTCCAAATTCATATCTTTAACATTATAAATAAAATCATCTACTTAAGATAATAGTATATTAGACACAAACTAAAAAAATTCAAGTCTAATTTTAGACCTAAAAAATAGAAATAGAATTTATTCTTTAAAGTTCTATTCATTAAAGAGCTAAGTTTTGATATGGATATACGTAGAGTTTTTATATTATTGAAGAAAAAAAATTTGCTTTAATAACACACATCTAGATACATAAATATTTTTTTTATTTATTATTATTGTATATTTTGAATGTAAAATAGATCCTGATGTATGCCACAAGTGTTGGAAACAGTTTTATGTAAGTATGACTTTGACACTAGTATTGCTTTAATTACGTGATTTTACTTTTCAAAATACTGGAGTTTTGCTATCGAATGCAAATTAAGGAATACTTAATATATTAAACATGATTCAATACTTAAAAGAAGAAATAATATACATTTTCTTAAACATGATTATCCTTTTGTGTGTTACATTAAGCTGGATCGGATCACCCTATAGATGTTTTACTAAAAGATTGGTTATTCTTTTGACACTAAGCCAAAATTCACCAATTCATTTGCGAATAGTTAGTTCAATTCGAGAACATGATGCAAATAAATTTTCTAATGTGGAATTTGTCAAGGAACAAAGTGTACCAACTTTGACTCGTGACGAATACCAAGTCTGTTAATGTTATTACACATCATTCTCATTGTTTGTATCCTCCATTACTAAATCCTCTACTTTTGTTAAAGCTAGCATATATATACCAAAGTTGGCTTGTAGCGATTAATGGATATTGAACCAAGGCTTTTGATGCAAACCGTACTTGGATTGTTGTGGGTCAAACTCCTAATAATGTGATGCATATAGGTAACAATTAAGTGGGTCTATAGAATTAAATGGAAAGGCAATGTTTCTACAAAGTGTCACAAAGGCTGGTTAGTTGCAAAGGGCTACAAGCAAACTGAAGGAATATATTTTGAGGATGAAAAATGGATAAAATTGTTAGAGACAAAATTCAAATTATTTTAATTTCACAAGAATAAAAAATATATTTTAACATAATTATTTAAAAGTCTCAAATTTAGAATAGAAGAAAAATAGTATGAGAAAATTATCTCTCTATATAAATAGATGAATGATAAAAGTCTCAAGAGTCCGACATTTCTAATTAGTTACTTATGTAAAAATCTTTACAATAATAATATGTTAATATTACTTCTTTTTTTTTTTTAAAGAACTATATATTGAACATAATGTAGATAGATATTAAATAACATGAGCCAAGGTGAGAAAAGAATGAATCACGATTCTAAGATATGATATATTATCTTTGGCACCTTTGACACACAAAAAATAGAGTGGGCCAAAGTCGGGTATCATTTTCTTGGAAACGGTATTAAAAATTGTCTGCAGCCATTCTGAGGCAATGTAAGAAATGCAATTAAAGAACAAAACATGTTTGTCAGGTCTAAGGGCGAGACTGAATTTTGATATGTTTACATGTTAGTGAGTGTCATTATCACAACATAAACAAATAAGGCCATTCCAAATTCCAATTGATTATATGATAAGGATTTAAATTTGCTTAGGATTCAGAATCCAGATAGAAGGGGACTTGTTATTATTAAAAGAATGACAGATGAATTATGCTATAAGAGAAGTCGTCGTTTGGCTTTTGTCAGGTTTAGGGCATGCCCTTCCTATATGGCCTCAATCACGGATCGGTGTTAATTAGTTTTGTTTTGTTGTTCAATTATTAATTATTATATTTCTGTATAGTATCAGCTAACTCACAAAAGTTTTTAAATCCTTGTTTTATGTTGTAGGATTGTTCTTTCATGTTTTTTCTGGCTTTGGGATATTCCTTTTTACTTTACAGAACGAAATTATTCATATTATAAACTTTATTTTCTAAATAATTACTAATTGCTTATAGTTTATTAAGCATGCGTTTTTTTAGATGTTTTTTATTTTTTATTTTTTAGCTCTTTGGCGTGCTTCAATTAAATTTATGTAGCTGTGCAATGTTTAACTACTTGAAAATTCAGTTACTGATGGTTATAGATATTATGTTTGCGTGCCATCAGTTAATTAGAACTAAGGCAAAAGCATTAATTAGAGCATGTTTTTTATGATGTGATTGAATAAAATGCTACTAGCTTCTTTCTAGAATCACTTTAACAGCTCTCAAGCCCCTCATCCTACCCAAGACACATACCCTTCTCTAATCAGTTACTTTAATGTTGATATATATTAGTGAAAAGATTTATTCACACCATTAATTGAGGCTGTGAAAATAAAGGAAGGAAAGAGGATTTTAGAGGAATATTCTAAGAAATTAATTAAATTAGTATAATTATTGAAGAAGTTGGATCAGTTAATGGGACCGAAGTTTGAAACTGTTGACAAACTCATAATAGCTACCCAGTTTCACACATATGTCAACCAATTCTAACAAATCATGACCATTACTTACCAGACAATATCCATAGTCAACAAAAATTCATCTAAAAATCATTACAACTGTAATCAACTACACATATGTCAGTCAAGATATATATGAGCTACTATATGACAATCATTGCTTTGACCTTTTGAGCAAACAAGTAAAAAATGGCAGCGGTTGGTCCATAGACTAAGCGATGATGTAAAGCTGAATCATCTCTTTGTTTCATCTATTCTTTGTTTTTCACACTAGATGAAAGCTAATAGGCAGAATAAGTGAAAGTCATCAGCAATGGGAGGTTTCCATTCTGTGAGGATCGATGTAATGATGAAAATAAAATAAAAAATTATAATGTTGACTTGATAGTTAAAAAGAAAAGAAAGAAAGAAAAAAGTTGAGTTTGAATTTTTATTGCTAACAAAATTAATATATCAATAATTAATATTTATCGGGAAAAAATATTAAAATATAAAACTTTTGGTAATTTTGGAAAGTTTGTATAAAAATCCCTCATTATTGGTTGAATATATTATTAAATGTCATTTTAATTGATCAGGTTCTTAAATTAACTTTTGAACTTGAGTATTAAAAACTCGATAAACTTTAAAACAATATATAATTGTAAAAGATGATAAAACCCGCCCTAATACTTTTCTAGTATGTTGTCCTTAATTGGTTTTTTTTTTTTTATTTCTATACTCAAACCAGAATTGTTGTAAGCAAACATTAAGTATCGCAGAAATCAACGACTTTCGTAATAATGACGGAATCTAACTCTTAGAAGCTCCATGTGTTATCATCATCCATAAATGAGTCTTAAAATTTGAAGCACGCATCACTGTTTATATCATCTATTATTTTCTCGGGGAGGGGGAGAGAGAATGAGAATAAAACACATGGGGGATATACCTTGTTTGTAGAACATATAATCAAAGGGAATTTCTCGAATTCACCGCAAATGCAAATCTAGCTAGCGCTGGCCGATTGAGCAAAGATACACAAACCAAGTATGGAGTATAAACTAATTAATCTGATTTTGGCAGCATTTACTATATAAATGCATTTCAATCTTGCAAAACAAACAACCATTCTTTGACGAATCTTCTTAAACTTCATTCCAGTAGATAATATACATAGCCACATGATGTGGTTGTTACTTGTTATTAGAAATATAAAATACTGAAACTTGTATTAGTTTTCGTGGTTAAAAACCATATCGTACGTCCAAATAAAAAGATAACTAATTGTGTACTTCGACTAATCTGATAAAATACATGATGAGATTAAAAAATTAATGCATGCTTAGATACTTTATAATAAGAAATCTGGGGGCGTATATGACTTTTCTATAATAAAACCAGTCTCAAAGGTTAATTTGAATTGATCAACATATGCACAATATATACCATTGCACGTTTACTACATGTACATTATTTTTGTTGTAAACACTAGGATCGAGGTGTCGCATACTCTAAATCACAAGATATTTTGTTAAACTGTAAATTCTTGAGACGTTATAGGTAAAATCCGCTAATGATGTTTTTACTGTTCAATGGAAAGCTGCATCGATGTTAGATACTATATTAGTGCTAATGAGGAACTCATCCTTAAGAAGGTATTAGTGATAAGATAAGACTTAAGAGTTAAGAAGGATAATAGGTAGGTTAAGTTCTGTACAAAAAACCAATTATTTTCTCAGTGACACCGAGTTTCAACTTTCAAGTTGCAATTTACAACACAGCTCGAGACCACTCGTTTAGTATATATATAATGGTCTAACACAAAGCTTTTCATCCATAGAAGACTACTCACAAATAATATAGAATTAAGAAATGTATACAAGCTGCTTAACTACGTAAAAGATAATTAACAATATAAAAGTTACTTATTGATTGCCAGAAATATAATGCTAAACAGAAATGAACTTCGTAGCATGTGCCCTTGACCAATAAAACCATCTTGCATATAAGAGTCGCATATACCTATACCTACCATGATATCAAGGGATGACTGCAGACTATATGGCACAGCCCCTATAGTGCCCCTTCCAACGATAACCTAGAATTTAATTTGATCTTCTATAGGTAGATGAATAAATAAAAAAACGTGTGAAAATAAAACAGTAAGTACATGCCAGTACGTAATAATGTGAACTAGTTTGTATACATGAATTTAGGTCCAATGCTGCAAAAAACCTAGTTAGACTTGGAACATAAAAGTATATATTTAAATGACTCTCAAGATTACAACCAAATAATGCAAACAAATCAGATAATTAAACTGCGCTGCCACTGAGGGATCAGCGCATGAGAAAGTCTCAGAGAGCAGACATGTCGCTAGTTATATATAAATCAAGCTGATTTTATTATCTGTATGGGAATCAAATACAAGCTTAATTCCCTTTTGCTAGCTTCAATTTGGATACACATAATTCCAACCTCCACCAATTGATAACAAATACTAGTAATGTACACATGCTATTGTGCCCCCGGGTAACTTAACTCTTGAAAAACACATTCTCGTGGCATCTCTTGCCGCACACCCTCGTAATTCGAAGCAACAAGAGGAGGATAAATCAGAGAACTGGTTTCACCCCCATTAGTACTTTGTCCAAAACTTGAAAAAGCACAAGCACCACCCATTATCTTATCGGTAATCATTTCCTCCCCACAGAAGAACTCCAACGACCCACCTAATAACCTTTGAGAATAATCATTAGCAGAAACCATTTCCCCAATTGTAGTGGTAGTGAAACTGCTTTGTCCTTGCACCAACTCAGCACTGTACTCATTACTCTGACCAAACTGTACTTGGTTGTTGCCAATAGAGTTCATGCACCCTGCAGAAGAACCAAAATGGACGTGCTCCTCTTGAAGTTGTTGTGTTGATGAGAGAGAACCGTGTGGGAACTGAAGATTCAACCCATCAAGGATGGGTTGATAATCGTCGGAGAATCTCCCTCCAAGCTTGATTAGAAGCTTTCTAATAGAGTCTTGGTCGTTGAAACTTGGACTTTGGTTTGTGTAGGGTGAAAGTGGCAACACTGCAGGAATCTGTGGCCAACATGGATGTAATTGTTGAGCACTGTTTTCCTGAAGCAAGAGTGAAGAATTGTTCTCGTGCTTAATGACACCGTTTCCTTTGTTTCGGGCCTGTAGTTCCTTACGGTGCTTCCCTAGAAGCTTCTTCTTCAGCCTCGTGTTCCAATAGTTCTTTATGTCATTATCAGTTCTTCCTGGCAATTGTGCTGCAATGACCGACCATCTGCGTCACAAAAGGGTACATTGCTCAAGCAAATATCAAACTCAGTTAAACTAAACCTGTTAATTACTTAAGCTCCGTTTATTTTGGAAAAATAATATTGTTAATAAATTTTTAAAGAATATGTCTTTTTTCTTTCGCACATGTATTTTTATTGAGACAATCTAGTTCAAGACAATTATCGTCAATAGTTTCCACCCCTTCTTAAGGTGTGTTTTGTGGTAATCTAACCCTGGACTCTTATTGCAAATTCAGACATGCCTATGTTATCAACTGAATCACACTAGTTAAGTTAGATTATATTGTAAGACCTACCTGCTTCCGATGCTAACGTAGAGGCTGCATATGATGTTGTCTTCTTCTTCGGAGAAACCACCGTGTTTGATATTAGGGCGGAGGTAGTTTAGCCACCTGAGACGGCAACTCTTGCCACATCGTTTGAGGCCTGATTTAGAAATGAAGATACATGAGAAGAAAAGTTAATTTGTTTGCTGAACAAGTTAATTGGTGGTGACACATAAATAGGGTTATTTGAGTAGTAGTGTGTAATATGTATGTGTATAATACCAATTTTTTGAGGCAAAGCGATCCAGTTCCCTCCGGTTCCGTGCTGTTCGATGTAGGATTTGAGTTTGGTATCTTCATCTGGCGACCAAGGGCCTTTCTTCACGTTTGCTTTGTCACAGCAAGGTGCCCTCCCCATGTTGTTGTTGTTGTTGCTTTCAGCTAGCTTTGATTATTTGAGATAACCCTTCTATATTTACGGCAGAAATAATTGAGAAAGAGAGAGAGAGAGAAACTAGTGAGAGAGTGTTATTTAATTATAAAACTAGGAGCGGGTAAACATGATTCCAATTGAACATCCCATCGTACAAATTTTTTATATAAGGGTGTGGCAGAAAAGAAAGGTGTTTATATAGAAAATTCCAGCTATTTAATATTGCTAGGGTAGGAGAATAAGGTCGTTCTTCTTGTCTTTCTTAAACCGGAATCAAATTTTCTTGCACCTTTTTTGAGTCCACTCCACTCTGACCCCTTGATGTCCAAGGATATACGAGCATACGACATGCCTATGACTCTTTCTTTTGGTCACTATTTCCTGATTCTATACAAAATTAATAGCTATATGCATTGTACATTTTTCTTTTTATGTAAACACGTTGCACTCCTTAAACTTTATAGCATTAATTATTGGAACATTATGTTAACATGACATGCTGCGACTTTTTTATTTGGCCAGGGATCATAGGATGTAGAGATATTGATTTTATAAATTGCTTATGGAGTGAATTGTTCTACCATTTGATTCAAACAGTTGTATTTATTTTAACATTCACTCAAAAATACAAATAAACATTATTCTAGTATGGTTAGATAAACCAAAGTTCAATTTTGGACAGAAAAATAGGAAGACTTGATATATATATATATATATATATATATATATATATATATAATGAATCGTATGAGAATGAGTATTTTATGTGTATGACTTCATTTAAATTATTTTTTTAAATATATGATTTTAAAGTTATAAACATTTTTTTAATTGTAATATTTTTGTGATTTTAGTTGAAATTTTTCAATTTTTTTATAAAAAAATCAACGTTACGACTTCAAAGTCATAAAAAATTTATGACTTTTAAGTCCTAACTTTAAAAGAAAATTGGTAAAAATTTATTTTTCTAAAAAAATTTATAAATAAATTTTAATTTAATTATTTAATAAGTAAATGTAGAAAATAATAAAAACATATTAAATAAATACAACTGTTTGAATC
>PYAF01004627.1:2358763-2375027 GCA_007407185.1 Glycine tomentella
AACATATTAAACACGTGCTTAATATACTAAAATATTGATAATTTGATTATCTTCTTGTTCAATTTTGACAATATTTGACACATACGATCTTGATAATATCTAGATATAATTCAACAATTGGATCAATAAAAATCATATTTTACATCAAGTTATAAAAATAATATAATAATTATCAAAGTTATATTGATATAATTTGATCTCTTCTCAAAAACAATATCAAAGTAAATTATTGCATAAACTACTTGTAATTTGTTAGTAATGTATGTAAAAAAATTATGTTAGGAAAAAAAACTAAAACAATATGTTTTCAAATTACAGTTACTAAAAAGATCAATTTTTAATTTGAAGACTATTTTTTTTTAAAAGAATTATAAAAAGTGATAAAAATAAATGCTTATTTTTAAAAATAAAGTAAATTAAGCACGTGTTTAATATGTTAAAAATAGATACTGATTTATTCAGAAAAATGGTAATATTTTAATATTTTTAAAGTAAATAAACTTTGATAAATATAATAGAAAATAACATTATTGGATAAAATAAAATCCAAACTTTCATCCTCTTTTTTTTTCCTCGGAGTGTGATTTACAAGCCTTTGCTTTATATAATGTGCATAACGTTTTACATATATAACATGCATTTAGATAACGAACAACACAGTATTTCAGTCACTTTTGGTATAGACGTACAATCATTATAGTTTAAAATTTGTTTAATAACATTGGAATAAACAATTATAAACACGCGTTGTTAATCAACTTCAACAATCCATCCCTTCTTATCTTCAATAGTACCCGTTTGAATTCCTGAAATCGTAATGTTCAACTCTTGACAAATGGTTCCAGAACCTGTTATATATTCCATCCTGCATATATATATATATATATATATATATATATATATATATATATATATATAACATAATGTTTCATGAAAATATGGAATCGTGTGACGCATTTATAAATTCAAATGTACATTATAAATAAAAACAAATTAAAGAAAATAAGAAATACTTTAGTATTAGTAAAGTTCAAAATTCAAATTAGAATTAAATGGAAATATAACTTTAATTTGATACAATATAATGCATCGAACAAATTAAAATAAAATAAAATTTAAGAAATAGTATTTGAAATAAATAAAATATATATGATAAGTCCCTGTTTTTACTTTTTATTAGTTACCATTATTTTACCTTTTATCCTGGTATGTGATACTCCCTACTGGAGCAACACCGACCGCAGTTCCTGTGCAGAAAACTTCATCAGCCTCAATTAATTCATCCACGTTAATAACACGCTCTTGTACCTGAACCAAATATTGGTCAATAATAGGTGCGTTTGAAAAAGAAAATGAGAAAAAGAATACACAAATTTCTAAGTTGGTAAAGCCTATGTGTTTCTACTTTCTAGTAAGTGTTTGTGATTCGAATATCAAGCCAGAAAAAACTGTCTTATGATCAGTTTTCAACTTTTTTTTTTATATTTTCTCTTCAACTAATACAAAAAAATTATCACTATTTCTATTTTCTCTCGTCTATATTTTCTTAGCCTCGTCGAAATAGACAAATTTTCTTTTGCGACTCATCCAAACAGACAATTATTTTTTAATGTGAGTAAATAAATCAAAAATTATAAATTTCAAATTAGTTTGAAGTATACCATGACTTCAATTCACTAAAATTTATAATAAAATAAAAGTTCTTACTTATTTTAAAATAAACTTGCCTTACAAGAATGTTTTTCTTTTATCTTTATAGCATTGCTTTTTCTTTAAAAAAATATTAAATAATCTTTTGTAATGTTTATTTTACTAGTATAGACGACAAGATTAGGCTTGTACTTGTTTGCTGAAAACACCAACAAAAAGGGATTATTCAAGTTCACACTGTATGTGGGAAAGGGGGGGGTCAAGAACTTAAAGGCTGATTGAGTATTAAGGTCCCGATATATGTAACTAAGTAATACCTGATAGCCATGATCACGAGCAATTTCAATGACACTTTTTCGAGTAATTCCGGAAAGAATAGTTCCATTGGTAGCAGGTGTTAAGATGCATTTGCCCTGTGAAATTGGAAGCAAGTTAGATTGACCAGTTGTAAGCGTATATGGCTCACAAATTGTCGTACAGAGTAATTTCATCAAATTGTTACAACGTGCTCAATTGGAAAAGTAACAATTCAACCCAACTGCAATTATCTGAAAACCATTTTTTTTTCTTTTATCAATCTTGAATAATGCTCGAAAACACACACCTGAATAGACCTGATTAAAGGGGAAAAGATAAATAATTGGAAAAATACCTTGGCAATAAAAATGTTACAAGAAGAGACCTCCTCCAGATTTTTCTTTGTGGCTGAATCAAGGTATAGCACATCCGAAAATCCTCTTTTCTTGGCTTGAATTTGTGCCATCAAGACCTACACACGTCAAGACAATAAGTAAAATTGAGTACGTTAATATGCAGCATAGGATTTGAACCCCCATCAAAGTCATCCCCGCTCCTTTTATTTTGTTATGTGTTTCTTAATTAGATTAATTAAGGATAAAACTTAGATCTAGTTTCATAGGTGTTTCTAGTGTTATCTTTTTTAATTATAATTTGAGTTTCACCTGATCAATTTGTGTTAACTTTAAATGAAAATCTTTCAGTGATTGAACATGGTGGGTCATTTTATAAATAAAATATTAATACGAGTCTCTTTTAAAATAATTTATTAATATAGGTCTTTTGATAGATCCATATAAATAATTTAACTGGTAGATTTAAGAAAATGTAGTATGTTCTTTGAATATATTGGTTAAACATGTAATTTGACAGGTAGATTTAAAAAAACATGAAATGTAGTATGTTCTTTGAATATGTTGGTTAAACATGTAATTTTAACCTATCAATGGTAAAAAAAAAAAAAATTGACATACCGGTGCATAATTGGAAATGGTTTTAACGTTTCCAGTGCCGCGGCTAGAAGCACGGTCAAAGTTCTCCTCCACGTACAAGTTGAGTGGAGCAGAGCCCTCCTGCGACGCGAATAAACCATTCGAAATGTTGAAGTAATTGTTAGATATAGCTAACTAAGCTAACCACAACGAGCACAAGAAAGAAATGAAAGTTTCGGAGACGACCTTGAAATAGTTGCGAACAGGGGAAGCAAATATGAGGAATGTGTATTCAGGTGAAGGAGCCAAACCCAAAACTGGACCAGTTCCTAGGAGCAGAGGCCTAAGGTACAAGGATCCTTTGCCCGGTGGAGGAACCTGCATGCTTAGCGGTTACAATGATCAGTCCAACTACACATTAAGTTCGATAGTAGAACACTCTGACATTTATTTTAGAATTGAAACTCGACATGAATTAATATTAATGTATACCCAACGCTTATTAGCCAAGACAGTTTGCTTCAAAGCATCAACAAAATGATCAATGGAAGGGGATGCCATGCACATTCTTTCCGCACCAATCTTCATGCGAATGGCATTTTGTTCTGGACGGAAGAGTAGCAAGCCCCCAGTTTCTTTTCTGAATGCTTTCGTGCCTTCGAATAATCCCTGTTTTCATATTTCCATCATTGAAACATAAAAATATGAATTCAGACTCCTTAACTATTACTCTTCCAACAACCTCATCTCTCATCTTTTATTATAATCATATATTACTTATCAAATACATATTTAAAAATAAAAATGATTAATAAAAGAAAATAGTGTGAAACGATTTAAAATTATCTATCAGTTCATGCAAGAATTGAGTTTGCGTTACATGAATCGTAGGATAAGATACGTTTTTTCTGTCTCTATAATTCTAAAAGTTCGTTTTTAGACTCTAATTCTTAAATGTTCATTTTTCATCTGTTTTGTTTAAATCATTTTTCATCCTTCTGTAAATTGTTATTTAAAATACTTTGACGAACAAAAGTAAAACATTTCAAATTTAGGGAAACAAAAAACAAAATAAAAGTTTTAGAAGAACTATAAGTGCGAGATTCCTAAGATAATTATGCATGGCTTAAGTTTTTTTTTTTTTAATTTTTCAGAACGATTTGTTCCAAAAATTGAAGCTATCGTTCTTTTGGATTAATTTCTTGAAGCCTTTAGCCTTTAACTGGTATATGTCCATATTCAACTACCATATATGATTTGGCACCTTTAAAGTTGAAGTAATTATTTTTCTTAATACCAAACCATACCTGACCATAATTTAGGACCCCAGCTGATGGACTGAGTTCAATGTTCCCATAACGACTGAGTTGTCCTTGTCCAAAATTTTGGCCCTCACAACATTTAGTAATGTACATATAATCAGTGGGCATCAGTCCAAATCCAAGACTGTCCCAGTCCACATCAGCATACTCGTCATCACTGTTATTTAAAAAATAAAAACAGAATGAAGAGTAATTTCATACACATTAATCCCCCCAAAAAAATTTAAACTGTATATATTAACTTTTGTTTGAATAAATTTTTCATATATATTTGTAGGAGAAGAAAATAAAATAAAAAAATTAAATAGTTCAAGCTTCTCTCAAAAATTAAAATCAATTTATGTATTTAACTAACAGAAGGTCAGTTCATTTTGGATTCTCATTTTTTTATTTTTTCTTGTATGAGTATATGTAAAGAAATTTTTCTAAACAAAGGCATACATTACTTATGTATTTGTAATATTCTCAGTAGTTGATATTTTACTTTACCTGTGACTCCGAAGAGGGGAGGGCTGAGAAGCAAAGCAATTGTACGTTCCGATCTGTTGCAATTATAAATTTGTTTTGATCAGTCTGAATTAATCAACCAATCAACTCCACGATAATAGGCAGACTCTTCAATACCTTCCCTAATTGTTTTATTTTCTTATTTGGGTTGTGGTGAGTGGAAGTTCGGTATTTAACTGTTGTAAATGAATATAGAACAATAATATTTTTTTTTCTTTTAACACGAGCGTCTATGTTATAAATAAATAAAAAATTAGTTAATTATTTAATTAAAAGGAATATAATAAATTTTAATAATTATAATTTATTGCGTGTGTGAACACACACATATATAAATATTTAATAGTTAGATTTATAAGTGATGATTTGTCTAAGAGTGTCCTGAGTGGGATTAATTTAAATTTAGGATAAATGTGGATGTAAAGCGACCATATTTAATTAAAATTGAATCTAAAATGACCAATCTAATTAAGGAGCATTATTAAGTATAAGATATCAATATATTTAGTCTAAAATATTTTTATTTAATGTAAGATGCATATAAATGTAACATATGATTTATTTAAGTGCATTTTAAATAAGATATAAGTGTATTTCTTATTAATATAAAATCTAGTTGTTTTAAGTAACGTACTATCGGCTTAGTAATAAAGGTTAGGTAGATACATAAGGACTTAAGTTCCATCTTTATTATTGCTATTATACACACAGAAAAATCTAATTATTTTAAATGTGGGTAAATTTTTTTAAAATATAATTAATAAGACTTAAAATTTATAAAAACATCACTCGTTCAAAAAAAAAAACATTTTAAAAAAATAGAATGGAAGAAGTAAGAAGTAACAACAGAAACGTCTAATTAAAAAACACAAAACAATAAAGCGAGAAAAGAAAAAACACTGGAAACATCTTCCCAAAAGATGAGGATAAGGGAGGTGGAAGCATCGTCATCCCCATGCCTAGTGCTGCCTACCAGGATTAACAAGATTATCTGCATTCTGATTTGTCGATGATAATAAACTTTTGATTTTATTTTGTTCTATTGATTACGTGCTCCACAGAAATAAAAAGGATTTCTTGAATTGGACGTATTCAAATATTTATTTCAGTTCAATAATAAAGAGATAATGATTTATTTTAAATTTCTTACACAAAATTTATAAAGAAAAACAAATTAATTGAATATGCAAAATACTTAGATTTCCTAAAAAGAAAAAAAAAACTTTTTGTCGGATAAAAAAATTATTCATTTCAAATTATCCCATAATTGGGTGTAAGATTTGTGGTGGGCTGGATGCTATCATAGATGGAAGGCTACCCACTACTTTGATGCCTAAGTTTGCCTTTTCCAAAAAAAAACTTTAAGATAATAATTATTATAAAAGTAAAAAAAAAAAACAACTTAACATATCTAATAATTTATAACTAGACGATAATAAAATAAAATACAATATCAATACATATATTATTTTCTTTAATAGTTAAATGGCCAATGGTAAAAGTTAACTACTAGTATTAGTCATAGGATTAATAAAAAATCATATTTTAATTTTGACCATTTAAATATAATTTAATAATAATTTATTTTTGGGACTAAATAGAGTTTTTATTTGATAAGGTTCATTCCAAATGTAAGATAAGGACAAAATTGTAAGTAGAGTTCAAAACGACAACAAGCTTCTCGTTCCACTTCAATTCAAGAAGCATGAGTATGCAGTCCTGTCCATCATCCGGAATTCGTACACTTGTGCCCATACGGGCCATACCAAGTTACCAACCCATATTTATAAGACTTCTATCAGGTTTGGAAAAAAAACATCCACATGCGTGTTTGGAAACACGTGGTATAGTGACGTAGTGACGTTATTAAGTATATGTTTGGATGAGTAGGGGAAAAAATGATTTAAAATAAAATTAATTTTAATTATAATTTTTTTAAAAAAATTTATTATTAGACATGACAATTGGGTGGAGAGAAGATTTAAAATAAAATTTATTTTAATTATAATTTTTTTAAATGATCTTATTATTAGATATATTTATCGGGCAAAACGGGGGTGAGTATTGCATTCTCATCCCCGCTCCCGACTCAAAAACTGTTCCTCGATCGCGTCTTTGATTCCCGTCAGATTTTAAAACTCATCTTCATCCCACTATTTGATTAAAATTTAAAAATAAAAAAATAATATAGTTTTTTTTATTAAAAATCGAACAAAAAACTAATTAGGTAACAACAAAAAAAATAACAAACCCACATTTAAAATATGAGATCATAATTTAAAAATTACAAAACAAAATAAATCAGTTCAATTAAAAAAATAGAAAATAATATGATTGTTTAATATTATTTATTACGGGGCGGGGACGTGTATCAGTAATCTCATATCTGTCCCCGCCTACGCTTTTGACTATCGGAGAAAACTTGAACCCGAATCTGATAAACTTGATTTTTTCCCTTTAAAATCGAGGTAAATTCAAATGGGTACCCAACGCTTTCGTTTAACATGCTATGGTCTCAATGCCCTTACGAGATAGTGATGAGTAGGTTTGGGTCTGACTGCCATGCCTACTTATTATGTTCAGACTATTTTGATTTGGATTGATTTTAAAGTAGAATTTAATATATATATATATATATATATATATATATATATTTCTAATGTAAAAATTATTCAAAATGTGTGTTTGGATAATTATTGACAAAATTAATTTTTAATGAAATTAATTTTGATTAAAGTTGATTTTAAAATAATATAATTTTATATTTGAATGTTTTATTATAAAATTAAGTTAAGAGAATAATTCATTACACAATTTTAAATCTAACACAACTAAATCAAAGTTATTTCAAACCATCTGGATTCATAATAATTTTTGAATTATTTTTTAACTTTAAATCAAACATTTGAAAATGTATACAAAATAAGGATTTGGAATCAATTCTCTAATGCCAAATTAAACATACACAAGATTGATTCAACTCATAATTAATTCTAGAATTATAATTAAATATAAAATCTTCTTTAACATTGAAAAATATTATAATATTTTTTTTATCTAAAATCAATTATAAACTCACAATCAATTTTATAACATAAAATCAAACGTACAATCACTAAAATCACGTTCAACAAGTATAATTTACTCGGATTGACTTTCTATCTGACGCAGATCCGACTCAACGTGATGCAGAATCAATCATGTCTTCTTGCATTTATTTCACGACTCGACATAGAAGCTACAGAACGCTTCTTACATCTAAATTTAGAATGAGATTTTGAATCACTATTATGGAATATGGACTATAGTGGATTTGAGTTTGAATATAAGCCACCAAGGGACAGTGGTTTAAGTCTAATGCATAAAAAAAGTTGTATTGTTTTTATTTATTATTAATTTAGGTGATAATTTTGACTTTGATAATCTTTATTAAGCATCAATTTTATGTTATCTTAAAATTAAATGCCAATAAGTGTATTTTAAGAAAATAAAAGTATAAAATAGTTATAAAAAAGAATTACTAATTATATTAAAATATATTTTTATAATATATTAAAATATATTTAATGCTTACTTTTAAATAATTAAAAACATTTATGAAGATCAACATATTTATTAGTCAATGTCTTCAAATACGTATTAGCATGGTCTTAAAACAATTCCTTGGTCAACATAATGGATAATGCTGGTTTTGAATCTTATAAATAAATTATTGTTGTAATTATCTCAATAAATTATTGTTGTAATATTCTTAATAACTATTTTAATTATTATTTTCAAGCATTGTGAGCTGAAAAATAATGCGAAATTCTTTCAGTCGTTTTGACCTCTCCTTGAACTTAATTATTATCATTAAAAATAAGAAAAGATAGAAATGAAATGAAAAAGATATACTGTATTATTCAATAAAGAAAAATAAGATATATAAATATAAAAATTTATCTCCACTTATTTAGATAAATGAAAGAAAATACAAAAAAATATATATAAAAAAAACTAAATTTAGCTCCAAAGTTTCTAAACTTTATATCGGGTATTCTTTTAGCATAAATTTATTATTTTTATTTCTATGCTATAACAAATAAAAAGTTATTTAATTTTTAAAATCTTGAAAGAAGAATAAAAATAAAATACCACCTACCGTTCTGGTATTTTGGGATCAAAAATGTTTTTTTTGTGGGACCACCCATTATTAATTCACTCTTCGTATTTTCTTCAACACATCCAAATAAGAAGGAAAGTACTCTGTTTTTTTTTTTTTTTCTTTTCACTTCTCTCTTCTTTAGTTTTGTTTTTCTTAGTTGAACACATCCAAGCAAACTATAAAAAAAGTTAAAATCAAAATGAATTTTATATTAACCATGGTTGGATACATTATTAGTTATTTACTTTAAATAATACTGAATTATATATTGAGAAGATAGTTTATATATATTGATAATGTAAAAAAGTTACATTATAATCACAAATCATTATATAGGAAAGTTTCTATTTTTATTTTTAACGAACTAGAGTAATAATACTAATTATTGTTACAAGTTAATCAGCCGTCGTTAAAAAACAAACTTGCCCATGCAACAGACAAGGAACAGCGGAAAACAGAGATAAGAATGTAACGTATTTCAATTTTCAGCCTTAAATGATAAATATGGATAAAAGAAAAAGCGTAAGAAAGTAAGACATTGATCACCTTGGACGAAGCAGAATTAGAACCAGCCCGAAGAAGCAAATTCCTTAAAGTGGGAAAGTACACAATTCTTTGAATCATTGTGCCCTATCCTTCTGGTTGGAGAAGCCCAACGTTAAAACGCAGTGGTGGTGGTGGGGTGTATGTGTCGGAAACAGGTATGAATGCGAGAGCATGCACACCAAATAATGGAGAGAAACTAAGAAAGTGATATGCACGATATATAGGAGGAGTAACGGGTAAAGCCAACTCTACAATCTGAATAGCCATTTATACAACCTCGAGTGTTTTGGTCATTTTTTTGGAACATTGCATATGGAAAACATTATTTTCAATATTATATTCAGTTATGGCCCACTTAACTACTTTTCCTAAAACAGGACTAGCGTATTAATATTTTTAATTATTAATAATAGTCCCTTATACATCAATATAAAATATTCATATTCAGACACCAAAGTGAGTTGAATTTTGAGTGAATCCTTTTCTAATAAAATTGAAGATAAGGGTAAAGAAAAGTTTACCATCCAATTCGCTTACAGGTTAGATACTAAGATGTAAAAGTAAAACGATGAATACTAGAAGGCCAGCACTGATAGAGGTGGCGTTACATATCCAAAATGCGCCCATTACCTATATCCACGTCGATCACTTGATCCATATCCTCTTTTAGCCGTTAGTGGAAGTTAATAATGCACAAATATAAATATCTGAATGTAGACATCTTTTATCAATTTTAATTTTTTATTGTCATTTTATATTATTATTTTAATTGAATATATGAAACAAAATTTATTACGACGGATTAAAAACAAACACTTTACCCCCAAAAAACACTATACCATATTGTGGCTTTAGCTTTTGGTCCTCTTGATCTTTCCCTGCTGCTTTCACTCGTTTCTTCCTGTTTCTTTATAACTGCAATCTCCTTTCCACTTAATTTTCTGATATTTTTTTCAGAGTCCCCAACCTTACTTAATTCAATGATATTTATTTATAGGCTCAAAAAGTGCTCAGGGTTACTTGAAATGATCAGGAAAATATGGTGAATTGGAGAAACAATTGGACAATTTTTCAGCATTTATTTTGGAAATTGACTGAAGTTTGCAGGTAAATTAATGGGTAAAACTGAAAAAAGTTTACGCTGCAGCAAGGAGTCGGTGAGAGCTGACCTTTCTACCAGAAAAAAAAATTACATTTTTATTACTTATTAATTTTATTTTTTTACAATAATAAAAATTAAACTTAATACCTCACGCAATTAAGCGTAGTTCATGGATCTTTTCTAAACACATGTGCAACTCGTCTTCTTTATGGTATGGAAAACAAATTCTTCATCAAGGTGTCGTACGGTACGGAATTACGAATAGACTCCCCAGTGAAAAAAGAAAGAATCATGTTTTAAACGTTCTATTAATTTACAATGGTTTAGGTAAAATCTGCAATTCAACTGTCCTTAAAAAAATAAAAATTGGAGATTCTGTACCTAATGTGGGTACATAATTTACTTGAATGTGGAGGAAACTGCAGGCTTGTTTAGTAGTTTTGGTGTGGAAGTTGTGTTTGCAAAGTTGTAACTTGTAATTCACTAGTGGCTTTTTTTAGCACCAAGCAGGTGAAATTATTTGAGCTTAAAATGTTTTTGATTTAAGTTTGGAACATGTAATTGTATTAAATATGTCAAAGAATTTTATTATCTATTCAACTCAAACAGAATTATCTTCTGTAAAAAATATATATGTTTTAGACAAAAAAAAATAATGACTTTCTATATTCTCTTAGAAATTGAGTAATAATTCTAATTCAATTTTATAAAATTTTAGAAACATCACTAATCAATGTGTGATAAGCTTAATTCAACCTCTAAAATCGAATTATAAAATAAAATTATTCTTTCCTTATATATATTATTTTTATCACAGTCAATATAAAATCTCTAACATCTTTTTCCCAATCTTTTGTTCAATTTGTTGAATGGAAATGTCGTGGGACTCGTGGCCCTTGGCTATTGAGTGCGTGACTAGTGTGGGTGGTAGTGTATGAACAATTTTTTTTTGGAGACAATCGGACTTGAACTATATGCAGTGAGATGTTTTTCATGAAGAAACAAAGTAGCATGATGCTCTGTATTCAACCTTGGAGTGCTTGGGTTGCTGAGATTCATTTGTTGGCGTATGGCCTGTGAGTTGGCGCGTAAAATTTTGGAGAAGTGAACCCAACTCTGGGCTGGTAAGCCCAATATAAGCAGGCCTAATATATACTGAAAATTACCTAGACTAGAGGTACATAGAAGAACAAAATACTTGTATATACTTATTCATTGATTGGTTCCTTTCCAAAAAGAAATGCTCTTATATAAACCTAATTTGATGTCAATTAATGGATAATGCTCAATCCTTTGTCAACGTCTCATTATTTAAAATAAAAAAGTAATATAATCTATAATATGAATATCTAAGCTCATCCGATGATGCCTTTTAACTACTTAAGTCACCAATGAATATTAGTAAGCACATGATATTACAATAAAGCCAAGCTGTGATATAAACTCTTGAGTTGTTAATGAATTTTTTCAAAAGAAAGTTACTTACCTGATTCTTAAGCACTTGTGCCAACCTAGATTCACACATTATTGAATTATAAAACTATGTATAAACAAGTGTTTTTTTCTATATTTAAACAAACATTCACTGGGTATTTTCAAAGGGATAATTTGACTTACAGTCAATGCAATCATAATTATAGTTGGTGACACAAGCAAAAGTATTTGAGCAAATTTAATATAGTTATTATAGTTATAATGAATAAAATATTTAATATTGTCTTGAATAAGATTACCTCTAAAAGAAGATATTTGTAAAGTTCAATTCATTCTATTCTATTTCAGAAAGTCCAATCCAAATTGTATTTTTCATTCCTATTGAGTTTTCCAAAATATAATGGGATGCAAGAAACAAATTTTAAAGGTGTGGGAAGCAATAGTCAACACTAGTGGGGTTTGCTTTTCTTAAAGATAGTACCGGCCTCCCTCATTAAAGAAAAAATATAGCTCCGGCCCAAAACGTAATTGTCTCCTAAATATTGAAGCTTATATGTTATTTTAACTTATTTCATAAACTTATTTTTTTAAAAAAAATAAATTGTATTTAAAAATTGATTTACTTAATTGTATTTTCCAGTCTCTTTACTTTAAATTATTATATAATTTTGTTCTTCTTGTTTTTTTAGCTACCTAAACCTTTTTTAAAAATAAATAAATTGGTCTTCTCATTAATTTTTACTTATTTAAAACTTTCAAATTAACATTTTCTAATCAAATTATTTTAATTGTTTTTAAATTCCCTCTTTTACTTTAAAGTCACTATAGCCTTCCATATTTTCTTCATCTTATCATCCAATAAAGAAATGAATTGTCTCATGTTAAATTTTTAGATGATTTTATCGGGTGAAAATTTTACATTTTTAACTCTTTTATAAATATTTGTAAATTTCAATAAGGACTTTCTTATTTAAACTTTACAAGGAAATAGATAAACTTTTTTTTTCGTGAGATGGTGTAAAAATTTTAGTCCATTTTCATCTAATACTATTATCAGAAGGGACACCTTTGATCTCTTTTATATATTCTACATAATTTAGTGCAAATTTTACATCATAGGAACAGAGATTGATTGAGAATTGTGTCTAGTATCATTTGCCAGTGATTAATGAACTTAAACATAACCTTAGTTGAAAGTCAAACCTTTTCAACATACTTTTCTCTATTTCACATGCCCACATATATAACGACAATAATGCGCAAAGGTTATATAGATGATTACGTAGATTGCAATCAAAACCAAGACCATATTGTAAATGCAGACAAAAGTGATGGATTTGTCGACATGGACGGCTAGTAAGGAGGAAAAGAAAAAGTGGCGATGTTGAAAAGCCTAACAACAAGCACAAACCCGATTTTGCACTGGTCGATGGGCCTTAAAGCCTGGAACATATCTGAAACCTTATCTAAAGCACTGTCTCTTCCTTCCGTCGAGATCATCACTTGTTTCTGATTCTACGTGTGTCATGCACATACAAGTTTTTAAATTTATGAGAATTAATTAATAATGCTTAGCTATAAAAATTAGTGACGACTCTTATATCACTCAATAAATTTTCTTTATTTTTCCTCTATCATCTTGAATGAATCTGGTATCCTTTCGTTGGAAATTAATATTTAATGTCTCAAAATACTGAAATTGAACAACAAATATTTTTTTCTTAGACCAGAACATATGAGATAATATCTCTAACGTCCTATTTAAGAAAACAATCATGGCACACCATATTAATTGATTTCTCCTCCATCATTGCCAACTTCTACGCTCCATAATCATCATCGATTCATCGTCATAATCCTCCTTTAGAATCAAATACCCAATCATGCCAAATTATTGGTTGGTCCACCTACTCTATCCCTCTCACTCTGCCAACGTGGCACTGCAAATTCATTTTCATCGTCAAGAGTCGCGATGATTTACCGATAACTTTTCACCAGGGTTATTTGTTGTCTATAAATAGACACAGAGATAGTCAGAAAAAGAGGAAGTAGAAAAACTGATAGAGTTTTGATAGTTAATCTTTTCTGATATTCTCGCTTAGATACTAGTGCATTTTCCATATCACATAACTCTCTGGTTCCTCAAGCGCTTTGTTCGTTTGGGCTGTTGATTTGAAGTGCCATCAATCTTCAGACGTTGATCCGTTCTATCCTGGGAGACAATTGTTCATCAACCTTTAACATCAATTGGAGGGAACAAATTGTCTTAAGGAGACAACATTGTTGGGCTTGAATCTTTTCATCTCTTTACATCTGTGTCTGATTCATACTTATCATACATGTTCTATTTAATTTATTCTTTGTACAGTTGTAATAAATTATATTGTTCCTCTTAATTACTCAGATTCTGACCCTTGTGCAATTGGATATATTCCAATTCTAAATTAACTAACAGTTCTAACAGAACTTGAGTTAGATAGAGGTAAAGAAGATTCCGCTGTCAAAGGTCATTGTCGATGTTGACGAAAATGGTAACCCCAAGAAGAAATTTAGGCTCACTGAAGAACAATCTGCAGTCTTAGAAGATAGCTTCATAGAGCATTATACTATCAGTCCGGTATGTTACATTTCTAACTAGTCAATAAATAACCCTAAATCCACCTCCAACATCTTCTTACTATTTTTTCCAACTACAAAGATTTGAATGATTTTTATTAAGATATTATAAATAATTTATTTAAGAATTAATAGGAATATAAGATATTTATGGCATCCACATAAATTTAAGGGTAGTGATACTGATGTTGTTGTTGTTGTTGGGAGTAGTAGAACAAGTTTTCGTTTATTGAAGTCCTCTCTCCCCCGATCTCTTTGCTCTTGCACATCTCTATAAACTTTTTCAACTATTAATCTAGAAAATAATTGTACCAAAATTCTTAGATTTTTCTGGCTATCATATATAGCAGCTCTCTTATAATTATTTTTAATTATTACTAGTGGATACTAATATGATTTTGAGTCTTAATTTCGATGATCTTGATGTTTTAAGATGATTATTGGTTTTCTGGAGGCTGGGGCTCTTTTAACACCCTTTCATTTACTTCGACATTTGCTTCAGAAACAGTACTGAATCTGCGGACTAGACAAGTGGAAGTGTGGTTTCAGAACAGAAGAGCCAGGTTAAATAGTTTCTCAGATATTTGGACTACATATATATACATATATATATATATATATATATATATATTCACATAAACTACAAATCTATGCATGATGCTCCCGTTCACAGTACACACAATACACGCAGTCGCATTCTTATACATTTTTTTAAACACACTTCTTATTATGGATTGACATTTATTAGAAATTACAAATTTATCTAAATCTCACACATCATTTTAAAATTTCCAATAAATTTTAATTAACCCATGACAAAGAATATTGTGGTACTATAACAATGGTGTTGACAATATATATGATATTATATATTTTTCTTGTATTAATGTAATTATATTAAACATATACGTTTACATTACATATGTGTAGAACAAAACTGAAACAAACCGAAGTAGACCGTGAGTTACTGAAAAAGTGCTGTGAAACTCTAATTGAGGAGAACAAGATGCTGGAAAAAGAGTTGCAAGAGCTCAAATCGATGGGACCCTTTTTTATGCAGCTTCCAGTGGCAAACCTTAGAATATGCCCTTCGTGTGAGAGAATTTGCGGTGGCAACAATGGCTCCTCTACCACAACGGCTTTGCATGTAGCCCCAAAGGCCCATAAAGATCAGCACTTCTATAAAAATAACTACACATTCACCCAATCATCCTCAGCCTTTGCTAGCTAGCTAGGGAGGCTCATTCAACTTCATATTTTACGGCAATCATTTTTATTATTCTGTTAACTTCTGTTTTAAAGATATCAATTAAGCATTTAATGAATATAACTTTTTTATTTATTTAAAATCACGATTAGAATCCATTTAAAATTAGATTTTAATGATTATATGTAAAATAGTTTTACACTATCATTCAATTATAATTTAAATTATTTTAATATAATTATATTATTTTAAAAATTAATAAATTTATCATATAATTATACATGTTATAAATGAACTATGTAAAAGAAATACACTTTCAAATGTATAATTCTTTTTCTCTTAAAATTATGATAAAAGTGTATTGATAACACTTTTTGTGTAAATATTTTTCTAATTTTAATTTGTTATTTTCTTAATCAGTATCTTATGCATACTTGTAGAATTTTTTTTTTACTAATATTTCACTTTAACAATGATATATACAGCATAATCCTTTATTAAATTTAT
>PYAF01004627.1:2375127-2410937 GCA_007407185.1 Glycine tomentella
TTATAAAGTAATATTTTTAAACAATAATAAAAAATTAATTTACATTTTACTATATATAATTAACATATAGGTATTATATTATATAATAGTTACTTTTTATATAATAATATATTTTAAATAACATGTATTCATAAGAAAATTCATGTTTAAGGTTAAATTACTTTCAAAGTCCCTAAATTATTTAGCAATTTTTAATCATGTTCCTAAATAAATAAAAAATTAATTAAGTCCTTGAAGTTATATTTGTTTTCTAATTGAGTCATTTTGTTTAATTTTCATTATAAAAAAATTAACTACGCACCTGATTAATCCATGAATCCATTATTGTCATCTTTGTAGATTTGTAGTGAGTTTTCTCACTCTTGCTAATTCTAAACCTGATAACTTTAACCAGAATCTTTTAACCCGTATTTTCACTTCCGAAACTCTACTCAATCCAACATTTTTTACAGACCTCTACATGTTCAACCTTACTACAACCTTATTGCAAACTCCCACAATTGACTCAAGATGTTAATATTTTTATAACGACTGTTAAACAAAAAAGACCTAGCTAATTAAAAAATAAATTCAAGTTCAAAAATTCAATTGAAAAAAAAGATCAAAAACTTAATTAACAATTTTCTTATTAATTCTAGCAAGATTGCATATCATGTAGGATAGTTGTGGTCTCGTAGAAAAGAAACTTAACTATTATATTATAATACATTTAAATTCTCTATTTTAAATTTCAAACTAATTTTTTATATAATAATAAAAGTGAGAAAATCTTTAATGTATACATATACATTTATTTGGGCGTTTAATTTTATAATAAGTAATTTTTATTTAATATTTTTTTTAACATGTATAGATTCATATGAAAACGTTATATATTTAATAATAATTTAATATATTTATTAAATTTAGTAAATATGATATTTAATGACTATAAAATTAATTTTATATTATATTTAATAAATACAATAACTATTATAGTATAAAAAAATTTGTTATATATTTGAATAAATGATGCACTTTTTAAAATATGAAAGGTCATATGTTTAACAAACATCTCAACTATATCATCAAATTTTTAGATCAACATGTACCAGATTGCTATAATTTAATTAATGATATTGAGTTTAAGTCCTACATATAATTTCTAAGACATCTTATTTAGTGGTATTAAATTTGAGTCCTAGGCATAATCTTCAAGGCATTATGTTATTTATAATTAGTGTGGTATATCAATTTATGAGGAATGCTAACAATATTTTCTCTAACACTTTTTTAATAATTGGCTGAAATTTGTTAGTAATCATTAATTTTGGAAATCTCATATTTAAATTAGGATATAAAATGATTAATGATACACGAGACCCACCAAAATTGTTGATGTTTAACATATTTCTGTCAATTGCAGAACGAGTGTTAGAAGAGAAAAAATCATATATATTATTTCTAGCATTTCTCATCAATTTAGACGTACTATGAAACAAGCAACGTAACAATAGATGGTGACTCTATTTCTAGTATAAATAAGAGATCATCACAACTCTTGATCATAAGTAGTTACAGTTTTTCCTCTTTCTCCGTCCGTATCTTTCTCTGTATCTTTCCTCTACCACCAACATAGTCATTGTGGGCTGCCTTTGTGATATGTGACTTCTCTTTAGTTCAGTTCTAAATGTACGCAACTCATAATGTTTCTTATGAATATCTTTGGTTAATATGCCACGGCTGTTATCATCACAACTATTTAGAGAAATTTGCTGATCATTATCCATGAATAGTGAAACTTCTCTAAATGTTTGTCAAACACCATGGACTATGGTTATCAAATTTCTCTTAACAATTGGCGTTATGATATCTAGGGTATATCCATCAAAGATATATGTTATTTGTCTGCTTCATGGTGATTGTCCAATTTGCCTTCAAATTTTGCATACTAGTCACTGTTTGACTAGCTTAAAGTAACAAGAAAGCAGGTGAGTTCAAGTACATTTAGAACTAGAACTAGAGAGAAAACACACCACAGGCGAATATACGGTGACTCTATTGGTGATAGAAGAAGATGGAGAGTTGTAATTATTCACATCTCCTATCTATACAAGAGATTCATAGAATGGCCATCTTCTGATGCTTGTTTGATGGTAAGCTTAAATTGTTATACCACACTAACTATAAAATAATACGATGTCTTGGCAGATTATCTTACTACTTTCAATTTTTTTTGTATGATCGAAACTTGTTGATATTATCATGTCATGGAAAAAAAAAACTATAACCATAAATTTTTTTTATAAAAGCATCACCATGGAAATTATCATGACGACCAATTTGGTACCTGCAGCAATTTGATTTGGGTTCATAATATATTAAGGGCATAATGACACGTTTCTTTACATAGCCAAATTTGTCCTTGTTCATATCTTTTTTGGTTTAATTCTACTGCTACTTTTTTTATATGTCTCTATATATAGATTTATCGACCCTTTTAGTTTTAAAGGACCATTAAATTTAAAGGACTTAGATATTTGGAAACAGAGTTTTTTGTATTACCTCAATGCATCTATTTACTGACCCCGAGCTTGTTCCTTTACATTATACGACAGAGGCATCAAAAAATGATCTTAAATTTTGCTGCATTAGGAAGTGTCCACAATGTGATCCTATTTGAATTAGATGTATCAGAACATTTTCCACAAAACGCATTGACATTTATATTGAACTAACATGAAACTTGGCCTATTCTTTTCTGTTCAATAATCATCTCAGTAAATGTCCAACCCAACCTAAAGTAGTTACCAAGCAGTTACTCGGGTGCTGAAATATACAAAAAGAATCCTTGGACTGGGATTATTCTTTCCTACTAATTTTGAAAAGTTCAATTGAAGGGGTATAGTGACCGTGATTGGGCAGTGGTCCTGAAAACTCATCACAAATTTCTCAATTTACCTTGATTCCTCTTGGATGTCTTTGAAGTCAAAAAAGCAATTGACAATTTCTTGTAGTTCCTGTGAAGCCTACATATAGAGTCATGCAATTGCAACCTGTGAATTGCAATGGCTTACTCATCTCCTCACTAACTTGTGCATACCTTTCAGTACTCCTACTTCACTGTATTGTGACAATTAGTCATCAGCTCTTCACATATTAACAAAACCAGAGTTTCATGAGAAAACAAAAAACACATTAAAATTGATTGTGACATAATGAGAGAAAAGGGTAACTCGGGTCTAATCGAATGACTACCAGTTTCCGATAGTAATGTTCCAAGATGGAGCCACTAAACTTGTACTACCCCGCTTGAGGGGACTATTAGAGAAATAATTGTGTGTGTTCTAATAGCTAGTTAGCTATTGTGGGCAATTTAGTTGTCTAATGTATAGTTTGTTGTCCTTAGGAAGTTGATAATCCAATTTGTATAAAAGTAGGACTTAATTGTATCTTTTTGGTTTTAGACCAATGAATTTCTCTTAATTTGAAAATATCACGAGATTCATTTTCTCTGTTCATGGTTCTTGATTTCAATTCAAGGTTCTTGAATCTTTTACTTAATTGGTTTTAACCCTTCTCAATTTTCATTTTTGTTTGGCGCCACTAATACATTCATTTCACTATAAAATTTAAACAAAAAATGCATGCAACCAAGGTGTTAACATGGCCTCTAATTTATGAATTTATAAAATTGCATAGCTATGGTACGTTTATATATATTTGTTATTCCCTCTTTTTCACCTTTCTCACCTTTCTCACCTTTCTCACCTTTCTTTATCATTAATGACACAGATTCTCTAACATGAGTTATGCAAACGTGATCCATAAAACAAATATTTCCCAGAAATGAAAGAGGATCACGAAGAAGCAGGACTTACAAATGTTGAATCACCGTAGGATTCAAGAAGAATTTATTTACGTGTTCGTTGTATTCAATTGAATATGGTGCAAAAACTATGTCACGAATTTCCTCTTCAATGAACTGCAAGCAAACAAAATTATGCACTAAACTCTAGTCAATGAATGTACGATTGAAGAAAATTACAGGCGACAATATACACTTTTTACATATCGTGATGAAAACCTGATCAAGATATCGAACAACGTGACATGTCATGAGTTACGGTTGCTTCCAGATACTACTTAAATACTTAAAACAATTGGAACAGTCATTAATAATTAATAAATAAAAGGACCACCTTTGGCAACCTTCCCAAGTACTGTAACATCGATCTCACAAGCAAAATGACAATGGCGTTCAACAAGTCAGATCAAGCAAATGATAGTGACAAATAGAATATCATCTCACACGTATTAGTTCATAAAATCAAATTAAGCCGGATGTGCACGTGGTTCGAATTAAAGGGGACTCTAGAAAAATAAAAGGCACATTGATCTAAAATTTAAACGAACAAACTAAGCTTCAGAACAAGAGGGGCACTTGAAAATTTATGTTAAAACATAGAATTCGATCAAGACAAAGATAACTAGGACATAGACTTCAATGATTCGTGTGATAAATGAACTCCTCACTAGTTCAAACAATATTTATGACTTGGTGGGACAAATTTCTGCTTGAACAATTAATATCCAATTCCTAAGTATAAAAATCATCTTGAACTTACACACAGATTAATTCCTCAATTTATCATTAAAACAAAATATGAATAACAAATTTACATCAAGCATTATTTCCCAAAAAAATCATATCGATCGACCATTGAAAACGGATATACAATTAAGTTGATGATTAAAAGAAAACCTAAACTAGTATTAAGAAACTCATTTCATACAATCCCAAAGTGCTTATCAAACCCTATATACTTGAATGTATAATATTGGGCGGCTATGGCCCTAAACGGTAATGGTCATCAGCCATGTAGTGACCATCCATATAGAGAGTTGCGTTCTGCGCATGCAAGCCATCCATAACCATAAATTTCATGTCTTCCGATGGTTTCCAGTGCCGTTTCCTTTGATTTATGAACCAGTTATTTATTTGCTTCTGATCCAAACCAGTTGCTTCAGCCAGCGCCACCTTCTCTGATTCCTAAGGTTAATCGCGGAACTATTAATTCAGAAGATCTAGAGAGAGAAATTGATGAGTTCTGAAGGATGAGTTATTCGTTAAAGATATTAGATTAAAGAAAATATATAAAAGGTGAAGATAAGAATAACTCGATAACATATATATATATATATATATATGAAGCTAGCAATTAGAAATTTACATACCGAAGGATATGGCCATTTGTAATGTAATTCCCACCAGCTAAGTAGCTTTTGCCTAGCATCTTTAGGCAGTTTTCCTTTTTTCTTTTTCTTAGAAAGTTCTTTCTTAAGGCTACCTAAGTAGCCACTGTACTTCTTGAGCAAGTGGCTTTTGAGTTCACGGTCTCCTGCTCGGGGATCAATCTCGGTCAATTCTGTTTCTCGACCACTGTTGTCTTTATCCTCTTCCGATGATGAACCAATGTTTTCCCACTTATCATCTGCTCAACAACACGTCTAGGTAAGGTAAGCACTTGAATACCTGACCATTAAACTGGCTGGGGGCTGTACATCCAGCTAAATTGAAATTGAAATAAGTAATTAACTATACTAACTAGAAATGTATATCGATGTTAAATGCTATAATTTTGTAAAATTTTATTTTTTGCTTATAAAAAATGTAGATTGAAAAATATCTCATTTCACTTATTCCAGCCATCTAACAGTTTGCTTACATCCTCTTATTCTCTTTAGAATTCTGATTGTTATTGCTAACAACTAGTATAGATGACGCTTAACTCCAGGATCAAATTTGAAGTAGGAAAGTTCAATGGAATTGGAGATTTTGATTATGGTGACAGAAGTGAGTTAAGGATATGTTGGCATAGTAAGGTCTTCTAATGACTCAAAGCTTGATAAGATGGAGACTTTGGATTGGGAGATGAATTGCAAGAGAGGGTTGCGGCAATCATATGTCTATGTTTGGCAGACGAGGTCCTCTGACATGATGGATGAAGTCGACGTCTCCGGAGTAGGTATGGAAGAAATTAGAGCTAATGAAATATTGGAAACAGAAGCAAGAGGATTTGGATCTCCAATAACATAATCAACACATCTGATGCATTTTATAATGGATATTATTTTTACTCAAATTATCTACAGTATTTCTTTATAATTTTTTTAGAGTTAAATGATCATGTATTTATAATATAAAACACTTTTATATTATCTTCTAATTAAATCTTCATTAATATGACTTTAAAAATAATTAGAATAAAAATCAATAAATTTATTATATATTATGGATTATAATTAGACGATGGAATAAAAAATTTTAAACATATAACTCTTTCTCTTTTTTTTTTTTATCTCTATTTCATCACACATTTTATGGCACATTTCTATTTTTTTTCTTCCTATTTCTCTCCTTATGGTAAGATATCTTGGGAGAATATGCTGTTATAACAACGCCTCCAATAAAAAGTATACTAGTTCTTGAATTCGATAAATGATTCTATCACTTGATTTCTCTGTATTCAAGTATTATAGTTAAGAACTATTTGATATTCTCGCCCTGCTAAAACTTTTCCTGGTTTTGTAAAGGTAGTAAGCAAATAACGGGGTACCATTATATTCATACGACCTGTAAATTCGTCGAACCGAGCTACTAAAAAACACCAAGCACTGGAAAGTGTTTTTTTTTTTTAATAAAGGAAAGTGGTATTTTAGGAGCACACATATACATTAGATACAAAGTCGTCAATCAAGGTGAAATTAGCGTGGGAAAGTCTTACAGAAATTCTAGGTTACATCCATCATCAAGTTAATCATATATATATATATATATATATATATATCAAACGGGGGTGGAAGCGAGTAAAGTAAACAAGTAAAAGAATAAATGGAAAGCAGCATAGAAACGAATTCACATGACAAGAAACCATAAGAAATATGCAGAAAATATAAACTTATAACATAAAATTAAATTAAAGTGAAACTCTTAGGTACGGCAAGCTCTGACACGGTATGAGAGAGATTAAGTGAAAAGAGAATGATTCAATTATAACAAAAGGAGTAAAGATGAGAAAAAGTGAAGATTTTTTTTTTTTATCAAAATGAAATTATTGAAAGATTGAGAGAAGGGAAGAATTCTCGAAGCAGTACTTCTTTCTAGCTTATCTATCTAGAATGTGAAATTTTAAAGTCTAAACTCTGATTACAAAATGAGGGACGCAGTCTTTATAAAGACATCAAATTTATTGTGGCTACAGTTTTGATAAACAAAATCGAATGACCTATCGCTACATCGAACAATGATCAGCCGCAAGATGATGATGCCATGATGACAAGATGCTGACAACGGTCTTCGGCAAGGTTGATTCGAAACAGTCATCTTCATTCTGATTGTAGTCGTTTGAAGATGATTATCAAGAAGTATCTAAGGATCTTTTTGCTGATGAAAAAGCTTCTTCTTTCTTCAAAAGATCTAAGATTGTTTGCAGATTCTCAGCAAACTTTTCCTTTGATGAGGATGATGAAAGATACGATAGAGCTACTGAATTTTGATTGAGAAACTGACAATATTTTGGATCAGCAACTTTGATCATTTTGGGATATTTTTTAACCAAAGTTTAACTTGATCTGGATGAGCCCGGGAGTGATCAAATTGAGACCACCACTTGACTAGGGCTTGACGTCGGAGCATAGGGAGCTATCATTTGGTTGAAACATTTCCATAAACATATTGTCATTGAAAAATCTAATCGAGATATATCTTACTAAAGAAATGTAAGTCTGCTTGGAAAGGGTCATCTACAACTCAAATTCCTTTGTAAAAGATGATAAGCCGGATACGACATCGGAAGGAAGTATCTCTAGGATTGGACCAAAATAATTTTACCAATGAATAAACCATTGAGAAAATTTGTATGGAATATTTTGTTTAAAATAAATTAGCCATGAGTGCATACAATCTTTGTTTTGAAAAAAGACGATATTATACCAGGCAGTTTGATAATCCCCGTAAGTAAAACCAAAGGGATCATAGTTTTGAGAAAACTTTTTTACTTTGTTCAAATCTCCAAACTCTTTCAGTGTTAAAACTTTAAGAATTTGAAGTGTTGAATAAGCGATTTGATCTGAATTGTTATTCTTATGATGTTTAATCTAGATTAAATTAAAATCAAGCAAAATAAACTCAGAAATATCTTGATTTATTGATTGAAGTGCATTTGTAGTGAAATTGATTACCCTGAATATCTTTCAAAAAGATTTTTTAAGGGATCTTATTTGGTTTGAGATCCAAGAATTCTGGTTCCATTTGAATAACATCCTAATACTTGTTTTTTGGGATGTATTAAGTTTAAGATTTAGGCTTTTGGATGGCCAAAGGTTCAGGTTGGTGAACAATGACTTTGCCTTTAGGATGGTGAAGGGTAACCTATTTATTTTTAAGATTTTCAATCATGGAAGAAAGGAGACATTCATGATTATTGTCTTCTTCTTCTGAGGCAATTTCAGTCCATGATTTGGATGAAAGCCTTTGGGAAGGTGGGTTACACCTTGTTTTTGAAGAGCCTGAAAAGTTTGTAAAGGCATGGCGTAATCAGCCTTTGTTTGGGATTGGGGATTGTGTTTCTAGGTAAATGACCCAGTTTGTGTTTGAGGGGACATGCGTAGATAACCCAAATTGATTTTTGGAATCAGCTTTCTGTTTGGAAGAGGATCCTGACCCGAAATGGATGATTAAACTAGTAATTGCTAGTCTGCTTTTGCCACCTTTTCTTCTTCCTTGGGAGGAGGAAGACTTTGTCGAATTCGGCATTAGACTCTTACTAAGACACTCACTGTTTTCCCTGTAAGTATTCCCGAGTAAGGTAGTCAGGAAGAGAGTTTAAGATACCTTTGTGAAATTCAAATTCGAAATTAAAGATACTTAAAGGGAAATCAAATTCAAATTCGACATTAACATCTTTTTGTAAAATCTCTAACCAAATCTCTTATTGCATTTGTTTCGTGAATACTTACAGGGGAAACAGTGAGTGTCCCGATGAGGATCAGATGCCAAACTCGGCAAAGTCTTCCTCCTCCAGAGGGAGGGGAAAAGGTAACAAAGGTAGACTAGAAATAATTGGTCTAATCACCCATTCTGGGTCAGGATCATCCTCTAAACATGAAGCTGATCCCAAAATTATATCTGGGTCATCTACCCAATCAGAGTCATCTACCCATGTCCCTCAAACACAATCAGGGTCATCCACTCATGTCCCTCAATCACAAACTGGGTCATCTATCCATAAAATCAAGCCCCAATCACAAAGGTTGACTATGCCATGCCTTTACGAACCCTCCTGACCCTTTAAGAACAAGGTTTAACCCACCTTCCTAAAGGTCTTCCGTTTAAATCTTGGGCTTAAATAGCCTCTGAAGAGGATGATGATGATGATGAGCGTCTCCTTCCAACTATAATGGAAAACCTAAAAAACAAACAGGTTATTCTCCATCAATCTAATGGCAAAGCCATTGTTCAGCAACCAGAACCTTTGGCTACCCAAAAGCCTAAACCTTAAACCTAATGCGTCCCTAAAAACAAGTTCGTTATCCAAATGAAACCAAGTTTTTGGGAACCCAAACCAAACAAAATTCCCCAAAAAGTCTTTCCCAAAGATTTCCAGGATAATCAGTTTCATTACAAACTTGTTTCAATTAACAAAACAAGACATTTTTATGAATTATTCTGGTCGTTTATAATTCAGTTCAGATTAAACATAATAAAAGTAATAATTCTGATCAATTAGCTTATTCAACACTCCAAATCCTCAAGGTTCTAATACCAAAATAATTTGGAGAATTGAATAAAATTAAAAAAACTCTCAAAATTATGATCCCTGTGGTTTTACTTATTGGGATTATCAAACAGTCTGGTATAATGTTTTTTGTTCTCAAAACAAAGAATTTATGCATTCTTGGCTAATCTACTTCAAATAGCATGTTCAATATAAATTTCCTCAATGATTTATTCATTGGTGGAATTTTGGCCCAATCTTTGATATTCTACCTTCGAAAGTTGTATCTGGCCTAACAATCTTCACAAAGAAATTTGAGTTTGCAAAAGATCATTTCCCAACAGACTTACATTTTTTCAGCAAAATGTCTCTCCCTTGTATTTTTCAATGGCAATATGTCTGTGGAAGTGTCACTACTAGAGGACAACTCTCTATGCTGAGAAGGCAAGCCCTGGTCAAATGGTGGTCTCAATTTGATCATTCTCAGGCTCATCCAGATCAGGTCAAGCTTTTGTTTAAAAATCGTCCAAAACTAACCAAGGCTACTGATCCTGAAACTTGTCAATTTCTTATCTAAGGTCGGTAGCTCTATCAGCTTTGTCAGCATCTTCATCAAAGGAAAAGTTTGCTGAGAATCTTCAAACAATCCTCAACCTTTTGAAGAATGAAAAAGAAGTTTCCTCATCAAAAAGAAACCTGAAGAAACTTCTTCATCATCTTTAGATGAATTCAATCAAAATAAAGATGATTGCTTTGGAATTAACCTTATCAAAGGCTGACGTCATCATTTAATCATCATATGACTGATCACTGTTGATTGTAACGGGGTATGTCATCCAGTTTTGTTTACTGGAACTGTAGCAATAGAAAATTTTCATGTCTTTAAAAGGGTTGTCCCTCATTTTGTAATCAAGTTTTTTATATTCAGAGTTCTTATAATAGGTATTCTTCTGAGTTTCAATCTTGTAATTTATTTTTGAGAAATATAAACTTCATTTTTTCTCATCTTTGCATGTTTTCTGCATAATTATATTTTTCTCTTCTCACATGATCTTTCTCATTCCGATAATTTGTCGCACTTAAGAGTTTAACTTTATTTGTATGCTTTAAATTTATATATTTATGCATATTATTTGGTTTGCAGCCATGTAAAATCTGTTTCTATTCCTACTTTTTCCATTTAGTTTGTGTATGTTCCACTAGGTTTCTCTCCCAATGTGGCACTGACTTCCATCCCGTATGGTGTATATATATATATATATATATATATATATAAAGTTACCAGCTATATGAAGATATATTATGAGATATCATGATTGTTGAGTATTGACCAAAGTAACGAGGCTTTCAGAAGAATCAGAACCCACAGCTGCTTACGCAGTCTATTAACTATAACTATTAAGTGTAAAAAAATAGGGGATCTTGCAAATAAGTTTCTTTAATGAAATAATTAAGAATTTAGTTTTTTTATTTATTTAAAAAAGGTCACGATTACACTTTTAGACTTTTAGTGTAATAGCTAATTAACTTTTATTATAATTTCTAATAAAAATGATTTATTTATTTTATAACTATTACTCTTGTAACACTTCTTTTCAGAAACCTGGAAACTATTTGCAATATTCAGATGCACTGTCCTAACTAAAAGCATTCGTTCCAAAAGGAGTAATTACGGGACCTCGTGGGCAGAAATAAACAGAGAAATTTAAATGAGACGGTCAGTCCAACTGGGACTCATGTGTTCAACATTTATTGAGAATCTACAACACCAACAGTATTCTTGGTGATGCGGGTGATTGGAACAGCATCCAATGTGTTCATTCCAAGTAGACTACTAGTGGTAGTTACTACTTTGGACTCCAAAAGAAGAAAACAAATGTGACTTCCTCATGTGACTAAATAGCATTTTTGGTAGAGTAATGATGAATATATATCTATTTATTTTAAATATTTAATCAATATATTTGTATCATATCATAAATTTTATTATATTTTTCTTTTTTTAATTCTTTTCTGTGTAAGATGTTCAGCAAACATTTTTCTTTGTTGTAAAATGCCCCGAACTGAACGTCTCTGCAATGATGGGAATGTATGCGAAAGAATATTATATTATCCCACAAAACCCAATGAATCCATGAAAAGCTAGCACAGTCATAATAGGTTTAATTATCAAAATATGGAATGTGTTAAAGAAAAATAATCTATGACGACACCTAACAGTAAATTAACATTTAAATAGAAAAGAAGAAATATATATATATATATATATATATATATATATATATATAAAAGATAGTACTATATATGATAATAGTAAGATAAAAAATAAATAAATGTATGAGTATATACATATTATCACCAATATAATAATTAACTAGGAAATCCTAAGAGAATCATTTTTCAGTTCTAAGTAGTTTACAAAAGGAGGAGGGTGAGTAGAGACGCGAACGTGTGTGATTTGTACAGATAAAAAACAGTATTTCCAGTAAGATACTTCAAGAAAATGCTAATCAGTACCTAAGTGTAATGATTATAAATAAAAGTTGAATTAAAATCACTTATTCTATAAAAAGCGGTTTAACACATACTCTTTAAATAGTTAAAAATACTTAATACTTTTTAAATAATATCTTTTAACACACTATTAGTTATTAACAAGATTCAGTAGAAAGCAGCTTTGTCAAATCTCAGAAACCCTTTTTAACAAAAGACAAAGAAAAAGAAAGTAATACACATAGTATAGGTGAGGTGATTAGGGCTGAATGCTTAATGAACGTCTTTTACTCGTGTATCTTCTGGGTCCCTCCCCAAGAGATATGAAGCTAGAACTTTCGGTCTAAATTTCCTGACTCCGAATGCAGAAATACCCAACCCAGTTTACGAAGGTCAATAATCACATATAAATAGCTGATTATTGTATATTTGATAATTATTTAGTTTCCTCTCAACGACATCAAATCTAAATTAACATAATGAAAATTTGTGTTGCAAAAATTGAAGGATATAAGTAACGAAACTACAGTGGGAATAGTGTCCTCCACTACTCCCACAAATAGAAAGATAAAATAATACCAGAGAAGATCCGCACGGTTCCATTGCAAAGCGTGTTCAGCTGAGTTTCTATCCTCCGGATGAAATCAGTAGCCTCTTCTATAGGCCTCGTTAATTCCTCTCGATACTTCACTAGCATGTCATAGTAAGCTTCCTGTTTTCCACACACCATATTTCAAAGTTTAAAACTATTCACAACTAGCAAAATAAAACCCAAAAAATTGGAAAGTGGAGGAAATTAATAATAAGAATAAAAAAATAAATAAAAAAAACCACAAACCCACCATGAATTGATCAAGTTCTGGGTCCTTGCAAGTGTCCATTGACCTAACCAAAGATCGCTGCCGTGCCTCAAAATTCTCGCTAACCGTAGCCAAACGCGCCACCACTTCTGGCGGAGCTCCTACCTACAAAGAAGCCAATCATATAATTAAAGAGGAAATTAAGAATATCCACAAAATAAACTATTTAACTTATATGTAAGGCATATATACATATATTCATAATCAAATATTTTTTATGCAAGCTGATGAGAAATTAATCAATTAATCATTGCGAACCTTTTGGCAATCCATGTAAACTTGTAAAAGATTTGAGTAGTGAGGATGGGCAATGATTTTGGCTTTTATGGCTTCAAGTTCGTTAGGGCTCTGGCTCCTTCCTTGCTGAGGATGCAGCGTGTGGTGAAGATTTGATCTCATTAGAGGATAGTGAAGGTGGGAATTGTTCGACTCGGTTTTCACACTAGGGTGTGGTGCTTGATCCGGTTGAAAACAGTGATCCGATCCACCCGTTTGAAGATGAAAGGTGTTAAATGGAATTAGTTGGTGGCGGCGGTTTCCTACGCTTGAACCACCAGCCAAGGAGTACAACAAATTTGCCCTTAGACTTGTGTTTTGGCTCAGGTGATTATTGGTGTATTCCTCCATTTATTCAATTTTTTTTTAAAAAAAACATTAAGAACTTTCTTAATCAGCTATATGACCCAGCTGAACTAGAGCTTCAACCAATAGGTGCAACTATGTACAACTCCTCAACATCAAGAAGAAGCGATGGCCACAAACCCTACTTAATTGATGAGTTGTACAGCTTAAAACCCTAAAAGAGTAAGAGATTGGTAATGAAAAAATCTTATGATATGAACCACACCATCAACTGCGTAAGTCAGATTCAATTTATGTTGAAATCTAAGGTGTCCAAGTGGGAAGGGTATATGGTTTTTGGGAGGATTTTAATGGAAAAGCAAGTGTGATGATTTGCACCACAAAATTTTGGGCTAGAGAAGAGAGGAAATCTTACAAGATTAGTTGTATAGGACGGGAAAGAGAGAGAGAGAGAGAGAGAGAGAGAGAGAGAGAGGAGTGGTGCAATTAAATCCGGCAATGGCACTGTGTCTAGGATGCAATTGACAAAACCCTCTTTCTTAAATATTTTAACAATTATATGTGCAAAGTATTAGCCTAGAAGATACAGTAAGCCCATAACATTCGCGCATGGGTTTCTTGCTTTGATTCTATTTCTTACCCTCAATGTTCTTGTTTTTAAGAAGAAAAAAAAATCCTGAGCAATTATTGCACATTCAAATATAAGTATATAACTCTTGCTTGTATATATGATGTTATTTATGTTATATGTTATAATGTTTTATCTGTCATGTCTCTTGACTCTTGTACGTGCAGAACAGAAGAAGCCATTTGCCTTCAACGCCTGATAATTGTCATAATAGACGGAAAAAAATTATGTGAAGATTTTTTTTTTCACTTCATTATAAGGAAATGAGCTGGAAAGTAAAAGGATGGATAATAATAAAACAATTTAAGAAACAAGTTTGATTTAAATTTCTTGAACTAATTACAAATAACCTAGTATATGATTATTTATAGATATATAAGACACTTTTTGTTACAATAAACATACTTTGAATGACGTAAAAAAATACTTTGAAATAATATAACTTGAAAACTATAAAGTATTAAACGTAAGAGAAATGTGTGAGAAAAGTACTACAAACCTAAAAAATACATAAATCGAGTTTAAATAAATATTTATTCTTAAGTACCAGAAAAAAAAAATATTTTTTTACTGTACAAAAAACAATTATTAAGTAAACTCTACTATTAATACTTCATTTTTCAACGTCAAAATGGATCAGACCATCTTACTCTTGATCCTAGCCCACATGAGTTACAGCCATAAATTACGCAGATCGATCGATATACTGGTTCCATAAAGAAAACATGGAATTTAGCTTACACCAAGGAATTTCAACATTAGCCTTACAAATAAGCTCTTATTTAACTATAACGCAACTTATTAAAATGGTCAATTAAATTTACGAATTAATATTATATATATAATATTAAAAATATAAAATGTAGTGATTATTATAATATTAAAGATCTTAATTTATTTCTTAAAAATAAAATATTATAAAAAGTAAAAAAAAATAATTTATATGCATTATTAATGTAAAACTTTATATATTCAATAGAAATTAACCATATCGTAATATTATATTAATAGATAGAATGAAGTGATAAAATAAACAAGTTTTATTAGAAATTTGTTTAAAAAATTTGCTTTGACATTATACAAGTTAAATTTCAAAAAGAATTTATACTTCACTAAAAATATTAAATGATATAAAAATATTATATTCTTTGTTATAAGCATGCGTTGCTTCTCAAACATCATTGACAAAAATTATAATAATTGTTATTCTTAAAAAAAATTAAAATTATTCGAATTTTATTTGATATTAACTATGCTAAAGGATAGATTGAATTTATCTTTTATATATTAATATTAAAATGTTAGAAATAGTTAATTATAAACTTTGACCAATAATTCATAGCTAATAGCAAAATAGGATGAGATTTGATAAAATATTAAATTAAATACTGAATCTATATTTTATCTAAAAGTTTATATGGTTCACATGTAATAATGATGTTATAAAGTGACGCTCATATAAAATAAAATAAAAAAGTCAACGTCAATAATGACAGATAATCAAAATTGTCACACCAGTCATACAACATTAATAGGAACACAAAAAATAAAAGGTATAATTTAAAGAAACTAAAACTTACAAAAAAAAAATTACACGTACTAAAAGAAAAATGTGATATTTGTATAAATAAAAAAGATATTTAGATTTTAACTTAAAATGCTGATGTAAAATAAATACTTAAATATGAAATAGATTTATCTAAAACTTTAATATTAAATAAGAATTTAAGTATAAAAATAGATTAGACTTTGATAGATTTATTGAATGGAGACTAACTCGTAATTATAAAATTTGAGTTTGTCTTTACTTTTTACAAACTAATAGACTTAATCTAAAAATTTATTTAGTGGCTTAACTTAATCTTGATGGCACCATAATTTTTTTTATTTGTAAATTTTTATCAAAATTAACTTAAGGTGTCACCTTAAGCCATCGTTGATGACTACCACACACACAAAAGGTGTCAAGGTCATATTGTACTTCATCACAACACACTTGGATACCAAAGATTACCGTTCATACTCATACCACAACAATCAACAACATCACGCAATCAAAAAAATCATAATATTGAGTCATGATGGTTGTGACAAGGAAAGTCTCCTTTGATATATTTTTTTAGGATTTTGTTCCCTTTAATTTCATTTGGAGTTATGTGTAGTTTAATTGTGTGGTAAAATACTTGAGTGAAGAGTTTCTTAATCAACTAGTTCAAAAGGAATAGATGAAGTTTAATTTGGAGGTGGAGACAATGTGGAAAATGGAAGAGAAAAAAGTGGTTGCTGATGTGGAAGATTTGTATAAGTGTATTCTACTTAGTAGTAATAATAGTAACTCAAAAGTCTGAATATCGAATTTAAATGATAAGTTATATTCTTGGTTAGTCAAGTAATTTATTACACTAACAGTTGATGATTTAAATATTTTATGATTTTTTTAGAAGAAAATAAATAAATAAATGCAAAGAGAGATTTGAGTGATGATAAGAATGACAAGGGGTTATTACTTACTAATACTAATTTTTTTTGAGTCTCAATCCTAATGAAATTTATTTCTCAATTAATTACCGATTCCTAATATCAATTAAAGCTTATGATCAAGGCCAGAAAATGTTCTTTGTCTTAAATCAATACTCCAATGATTATGAATTTATCAATTTAAGTCAAAAGATAAAATCTACTCTAGGGATGATTAATTAAAGATTAACTAATCTATTGAATATTATCTAAACATTCTCTGCCTAGATCTACCAATTACATGTATATTATCACTATTATGCAATAAATTAAGTATTAGAATGGTTGGTTCCAAACAAATAGTAAAAACAAGAAAGATAAATAATCAACATAAAACAATGAGAAAATTCATTAATAACAAGGAGAAGAGTATATTTGGATATTTACATCATAATCCTCTAACTAAGGGGATTAGTCATTCATGATCAAAACAAAACTAGCAATCTTATATCAAATAAATGTAGACACCAATAGTTAGGAACAATGATCACAATATGTCTTAACGGTGTTGCTCATGTTTCACAACTCTCAAAAGCCATCAAAATTCTTTCAAATTCGTAAACAAATAAAAGTAAATAAAAAATTATTTTTACAAAGTCTAGAGACCTATGTATCACTTCCTAAATATATTTGTCCGAAAAGGAAAACTACGCCCATGGTAAAATCCACCATTGTCGTGCTAGGAAGTAACGCTGAAACTCTAAAACATTATGTTATTATGATCCTTATGATTGACCACGATCCTCATGAAATAACAACTCTGGTCAATTTATCACGACCATTATTGGATTGTTAGTGTTGTTTTGAAGTTCTATTATCATTTTATTGTGGTCTGTATTTACCAAACATACATGGTGAAGTAAAAATTCACCAAACATAGCTCACATTGTGTATTTAAGTAAAAATTTATTGTTAGCTTTATGATTTCCTTGGTGAAGCACCCCAGGACCGATGATGGAAAGTAAAATGAAGGTGCAAGGTATGCAGAATGGTGAAAACAGGTGGATACGTGTGGGTGTTATAGTTTGTGAATACCACCAACGTGGCAATGTGACATTTGTTTGTTAATTTGGTGCTTGGCAATGCCAATTGGTATTGTTGGCTCTAATTTTCCCTATCCAGTCACACACAGAAAAAAGAACAGTGAGCGAGCGTAGGTCAGAATGTTTTTCCTTTTAAGGCTTCCACTCTCAGATAAATAGATAGATACCCCCAGGAGTCCCGCGCACCTCCCAGTGAGGGCCTTGGCCATATAGACTTTTCAGTTTTCCTTTTTAAATACTACTTTTTCTCTGAGACAGATTGGACATTTCCAACTTTCCCACATAAAAGACGCTGTTATTGTCATCTGAATGAATGAGTTCCTCTCCTGTGAGACTGAGGTTCCCTTCTCTTCTTTTTCTTCTCCACTCTCCAGTACTGTTCGTGTTCGTGTTCGTGTTCTTGTTCGTGGGGATTCATTAATCATTAGTCATTCAACAACACTATTCTTCGCCACTTCCCTATGTCATCCCAGCCCGGCCCTTTTCACTTCTCATCTCTTCCTTCCCATTTTCTGAGCTAATTAATTTGTCTCCATGGGGAGAAAATTTAAAAAAAAAAAAAAAAACTATGGAAGAAGTGTTGTTTGTTCGGTAAAGCCTGAAAGAAAGGAAAGAGAGATTAAGAAAAGAATAAATAAAAAAAGCTTAATGGTAGATTTTGGTTCTTTAGCTAAGAACATATGTTGATATATATTTTTTTATATGCATATATGACGGCATTGAATATATATATATATATATATATATAATCATATTATTTATTTATACGAATTATTTATCTATTTTACAAATAATTAATTTTTGTTGAAATATTTGACTGATTATTTTTAGTAATATTTTTTTAATCTCATTTTTTTATTCATAAAACTTGTAATCAAAATCTTACTTAAATAATTTAATATCACTTGAATAAGTTGTTTCCGTACCCTTCAGGGTGGATTTGTCTCTGTTTAAGAGGGGGGGGGGGATATATGTGTGTAAAATAACATGAACGCTATTTGTAAAGATAAAAAAACAACTAGTCTTTTAATTATAAAAGTTGTTTTTTCTTCTGATTTAGAATGATTGAAAACATAGATACATTTTACAATATTTTTTCTTCGAATTCCTTCCCTTCTCAAGTGATACCAAACAATAAAAGGAATTAAACTTTGGTTATTTCCATTCCTCTAAGTACTTTCATACCTTCCAAAGTGTAATAGTTCAACCTTCCAATAAAAACATCAATTATGGGTGGATAAACAGGTTAGCTTGATTCATTTTGGTGCACGTTTAAATAGATCACACGATCCACTTACTAGATGAACCACATTTTTGTTTAGTCCATGTCCAACTCATTTATGATTTAACTCGCGAGCTAGTGAACTAGTATGTAGGACCAATAATAAAAAAATATAAAAAATTGAAAATTTATAAAATGAGAAAAAAAAACTGAAAAATATAATAAAATATACATAAATTAATGAAATATTAAAATTTAAAATAAAAAATATCTGTAACACTCAAGTTTAAAACAAATTGCAGTAAAAAAGCATAAAATAAATCATAAAAAGTATTATTTATAACTTTTTATATCAAGAAATTATAAATATGATAATATATACTAAACACTAAGTAGTAATTATTTAAATATTTAATAATCTTATCCATACATTAAATAGTTTAAGTAAATAAAAATATATAATTATGAAATAATAAATATTTTTAAAAAATAATTGATCCATGGACTAGCATGTTAATATGGAAACCAAACCTATTTAATCCGTGGGTTACAAATCACACCCACATTTAAACTGAACTAACATTTAAACTGGTATCAATTAAGTCATCGACTATGATAAAGAGTGCAGATCCTCTGTAGCAAAATAAAACAATATTTGAAGCAGTAACAAAATTATCAATCAATCTAAGACTTAAATCATAGGCCTAAATAATCACACTATATGCATCCTCTATAATATTCATAATTATACCATTTCATTTTTTTCTTCTCTTTTCTTGTTTATCTTTTGGTGTTTCATAACAGAAAAAAGGGAAGAACAAGAACACATACAAAAACAGAAGACTCAAGGAAAAAAAAATCATCCACCCAATACAACCAGCTTTTGTGCCGATAAGCGCTGTTTCTAGGGAAATAGGTGCACCCGAAATGCATTTTGCTTGAATTGCGTCGTCACTTTTTTATTATGGCCGTAAATTTATACATGTTGTACTCGTTCTGTCAATTTTTTTCCGTCACTCATCCGTTAAAATATTACATTTTTATTCAGCACTGGGTGGAATTTTTATATTGCATTTATATATGCTGCACTCATTCTATATCTGCCAAATCTTCATTTAATTAATGTTTGGCATATTTCTTCATTCTTCTCTTTGTTTAAAAAAAAAAAAACAAAAGGACTTCCAAAAAGTAAACAGAAAAAAAAACTAATATAAATATACATATTATAGAAAATGGATCTAATGTCTCTGATTTAACATTGTGTTTGGTTTACAAAAGAAAATAAAAAGAAAGAAAAGTGAAAGAAAAGAAAAAGATAGAAAAGAAAATGAGATGATTATTTAATTGTTTGTTATAAGAGAAAATGAAAAAAAAGAAAAAATGAATTTTCTTTTCTTTTGTTTGATTGTATAAAAAATGAGACGAAAGAAAAATATAAATTTATAAAATGACATTAATACTCTTAAATAAACATCCAATAAAATATCCAATAAAATAATAGAAGGATATTTTAGTCATTTTATACTCAATTTAAAATTTTTCCGACCTTTTTTTTCCAATTTAAGTGGAAAGTTTTTTTTATTGTGACTTACCTTTTTCTATTACTTTCTCCATAAACAAACGAGGAAAAAGAAAAATTTTTAAATCTTTTCTTTTTTATGTTTTATTTTATTTTCTTTTTTTGCTGAATCAAACATAGCGTAAGTGTTATTAATCACGGGTGACATGATTGCAGAAAGTTCTGGTCCATTAGTGATAAAATTTATTTAGATATAAGACTAAAAATATTTTTAAAAATTTCTTTATAAAAAAATATTATAATTTTATTTAAAAAATTCTCAAAAACACCAATCAATAATAGAAATTATCAATTCTATTCTATTATTAAAGAGGCCCTTAATCATATACACCTCATTTGTTCAGTTGGCTGCAACCAAGGTGCATTATTGGAGCTTTAGCTTTACCTTTTGTCAATCACATCACCTTCTAATCATATTATGTGAATGAGCTGTTACGGACTTACGGTCATATCATTCAGAATTACACATGCAAAAAAATAAAAAATAAAAAGACTCCGACAGAGAATATCCGTTAAAATCAATTACGCTAACAAATTACATTAGAATAACAAAACATAGACCCGGTGTGATAAGTGACTAATAATTTGAACTTTTAAGTATATGTATTTAATTTCTAACTACGTGAATAAAATAATATTTGTAAGGAAAAGAGTTGTCAGATACTTTACTTTCTTAAAAATTAATCTTATGATTTTCAATTGTAAAAATATCATGTTTTAAAAAAAAACATAACAAAACATAGAACATTATTTCGATGGAACAGTAATATAAATGGTCTATGATGGATCATGTGATTTAATCCATAATATAGATTGTTTCGATAATTTTATTATTTTATATTTTTAATAATGTTTTATAAGTGGCAATGACGTTTATACCTTTAATATAACTAAAATTATCAAATCCTATTGTGATAGAATTTGGTCAAAAATTTTGGTTAATAACTTTTTTATAAACTAGTTAATAACTCAATTTAAAATCAAGATTTTAATAAAATTATCAACTAATTAGTCATACATAACCCTAAACTTAAATCTCATATATGAATCTTGTACCTCCTCATCGCGACAAGATGTGTACCTCAGACACGACTCCGAGCCAAGTCCCCCACCACAAAGAGGATAGGGATGCGATCATCGGTGTCCAATCTCAAATCATAGTAACAAACAAAGTTTCCATTTGTAGCCTTCCAAACAAAACCCTAGTTTCTGGATACACTTATTTGCACGAAAAAAAGGACTTGAGAAAAAATCCTAAACATGGATTTGTTCTTTTTCTTCACCCAGCTTTGGTTTTGTATGCCTCTTCCCCTTCCTTGGTGGTGAGAAAATTGCACATGTGAAGAAGAAAATAAAAAATAAAAAATAGGGGGTAGAGCAAAAGTATCGATCTAGTTGTTTTGGAAGCAATGGATGCGGTGATTGGGTTTTTTATTATGTGACAGACATTGATTAATAAAACCAAGGATGATCCAGAAGACGGTGGTGGTACTGCCAATCACGACAATGATGATTATTGCAGATCCAAAGTTGTTGGTGCGATGCTGATAAGAATCGTCGTGTGTGGTTGATTTTGAATCCGACAACAATTCCATAGAAGATGATAATAAAGAATTATATGAAGATTTAAAGTCATTTGCATAAGTAAAATTTATGATCGTCATTGATTAACCACCGTGGTGGTTAATAACACTAGTAAACTTTATTATTGTAAATGACATTTTGATACTATTTTCTTTATACATCTAGGATGTTTCTTATATAATTTGAGTTATAATGAATTCTAATGTGCATCTCTTTCTCTTATTAACTTGAAGTTTCTTGCTTGTAATTGGGTTGGAACCATGGTACCGTTGATTAATATTTTTTTTTTGGCGGACAAAAAAAATACCTTCCTCACTTCATACAATTCTTTATCATTTATTTATAATTAATTTCTTGTTATTCTTATACGGAATTAATGGGAGATTTCAAACCTTCATCTAGAAGTAGTTGAGATACAAAAGCTAGCAATTATCATGCATTTGTAACTACGCAAATGAGACTTAAGATGTTTATAAATTTTTGTAAGAAATTAATTAAAATATACTGGAAGCAATGTATGTATGTGATGACGTGGAGTGTTGAAATGTTGTTATGATTATTACTGTCAATTTTTATTTGCTTAAATTTAATTTTCTTATTTTATAATTGTGTATTTTTCAAGCATACAATAATGCTAACTTTACGTACAAAAATGATATTTTACTCTGAAAAATTATCTCACATTACCTTTCAGAAGTGGTAATTAAAGTCATTTCGTCCAGAAGATTATTTAGCATTATATCTAGTTGTACTAATTGAGGCAACATTAATCCAATTAATTTACTATGACAATTATGGTTAACACACCAAAGATGCTGCGGTGCCTATACTAATTACCACATATATCTACATGTATTATAGTAATTGCCGTCATCAATAAACGTGAATGGGTGGTTTTTGTAGCGTCTCTCTCTCTCTCTCTCTCTCTTCTATGTTGGACTGGGCCATCGCTCTCTCAATTGGGTTTCATATCTGCTTATTTGATTCTTCATGTTTTGTTCTTCTTGTTTCTTTTAATTTCTGAATGATTAAAAAAATTATAATTTTAGTTCCCGTAATCTTTAATATGATACTTTGGTCTTTTTATTTTTTTATTTTTCAATTTTAATCTTTACATGTTAAAAAAATCTTTATATTAGCCAAATTTCAAATTTGTGCATTTTTTCTTTTGTTTTTTACATTTTAATTTATTAAATTATTTTTTAAGGTAGTTTAAATGAATATGTTGGATTTAAGATTCAATTGGACTAATATAAAAGAAATAAAATGTATGCAAATATTATAGGTTTTATAAATTGTATGGACTAAGATTACAAAAAAAATGTTGATCAGGAATTAAATAGATACTAAAATTGCAATTTAACCCAATAATAATAACAAACTCAATTACATTGTCCAACAATATGTTTGGATTAAAGTTTGAAAAATACTTTTACGAATTTTAATTCACAATAACAAATTTCAATGCATCAAATGAAGAGGAAAAAAATATTGCTTCTGAAATAAAATATTTTTGGACTCTCTCAATTTTAATATAAATATGCACTAAGTTTATGTTTTAATTTTTTGTTTGCGTTGCTTCAAACTCAATTTAGAGATTAAACTTATATATTATGGTGAAAATAAATATATAATCAGATTGAGTATAGGAGGTTGAAATGTATAGCATAACTATGTTTCAACTATATGTAACAAAAGAATTCACCTGGTCAAAAAAGGAAGCAAACACAAAACATACAGTTTCAAAGATATAATATGTTTAGTTACAAATGCAAGATAAAAACTCAATAATTGTTTGTTATTTTTATATTTATTCTACTTTTGTAATCATAAAATGCATTGTTAATTTGTTGGCTTTCCATAAAAAAATTAAATAAATAAGTAATGCAACAACTCGTGGATGACTTGAAAAAGTGATCATCAAGTCCCTATTTATTTAAATACAAAGCCAAATAACCCTCACGCGTATTTTCATCTGTATCTTGTTAATGTTATATGCATCATTCTCATTAACACTTTAGTATTTAAAGAGGGATCGTTGTTGTTTTTGTTTTTATTTTTTTATCAGCACGAGGGATCGTGTTTTATCGACCGAACTATACCACTGGTCACTGCCGAAAGAAAATTAATGGATATAAAAAAACCTCACAGAAAAAGCTTGGAATGAATTGTGGTTGAAATAGAATGGACCAATCACAGGGTCGATTAGAATGAGAAGGAATAAAATGGATAACAAAATAGGTTATGTAAAAATACTTTTGAAAAATCTCATTAACAATGTAAATAAAATAGATAGTAATAGAGGGTGAAAAAAATATCATTTAACAACATAAATACACTTTAGAAATTGAGGAGAGACCACGGCCCGGTGGGTCATCCCTCTTTGCCCCTAAATATATACTTTTTAAAAAAAAAATATTAGCTATATAAATTATAAGGACACAATAGTTGTCTTTAACAAAAAATAATTTATTAAAAGAGTTAAAATGTAGTTGTGAACTTAATTATTTAAATGAGATAGAAATGAAAGAGAATGTTACTAAAAAATAAATATATAATTTTTTCTTAATTTTTTTAAAGAGGATAAAATAACTTATATAATAACTTTTTATCAAATAATTTTATCTAAAAATACGTTATTTTAATTGAAAGTTGATATCAAATAAATTATTTTCACAAAATCTTATCTTATTTTAAAATAATTTAAAGAGACATGTAGATAAAAAAGACCTTTAATATGGAACGGAGGGATTGATTATTCTATTTAATTTCCAATAGTATAAGAGATATGCGCTCGGTCCTCTGGTTGCTGGTGGTTAAGAGATGGCGCTGCTACAAACATACCCACCACTCACGTCAACTTAACAATTTTTTATGACTGTAAGTCTGCAATGACTAGAAATACATGTAGATAGATATATGTTGTGATTATATATAGGCAGCGTGTTGTACATTAACTATAGTTAAATATTATAGTAAATTAATTGGATTAATGCTGCCTCAATTTGTATGCGTATATATCATGTTGTGGACGAAATGACTTTAATTAAACGAAATTAATGAAAGGTAATGTTAGCGTCCAAAAAGAAAATATTAATAATCTATAATTAAGAGAAAAAAACACAAATTGGAAATTGCAAAGAGTGAGGGATGAGTGGGAGTAGAGTAACAATTTGTTGCGTATGAAGAATTAAACAACTTTATTAAGAAACATACGTGGTAAAGAAACATCCGCAAAGAAAATGTAACGTGACGCTATTATATCACAGAAACTAGTTTTATAATGCATGGTTATATTATCTTCTTTTGGTTTTGAGATTTCCTTTGAATGTTAGTGGCATAAGCTACCTTTGCACTTTTTAATCGAAGTTCCAAAAAATTAACTGAATAGTAAATTCTAGAGTGACAACAACTGCTACTTTAAGAACAAAATCAGTAAATCTTAATTTTATTTCTTTTCCATAATGCAAGCAATCATAACATTACATAACTAACTTTGTATGCAGCAAACCGCACCAAGAATTAAGAAAATGTTCAAAACCACGAATGCATAACACAACCAATAAATGCGAATTCAGGGACGCTTATAAATCGATTGATACCACCAGTGATGAGTCACCCTTGTCAACAACGAAGGTCTTGGTAACTTTCTTTGCTAAGGTCACAACTTCAACGTTGTATGTTCCACTGAAGCCTCTGAAGCAGAATTGCCCTTGCTCATCAACATAACCATGGCTATGAGACAACCACTCTTGTTTGAGAGCAAGGTATCTTTTCCCAGCTTCGTTGAGTTCCCCTTCTGCATTCACTAAGTGCGAATTTTCCCTGCTCATAAACAACTCCCAAAATCCCCATAGCATAACACCATCTATAGCAGGGTGTGCCAAAGCTTCCCGCAGCATAACTTCAAGATCATCAGCTCTCACATATTCATTAGTGGAAGACACATCAAGCTCAGTGAACCATATTGGTATGCCAAGAGTTCCCATTTTATCAAGGGCAGAACAAACAATAGGCCCCACAGGACTATCTATGTGACCTTGAATTCCTATTCCTCCAACTGGGGCACCTTGCTCTTGCAAATCAAGAACATGTTGAATGTACTTTTCTGGTGATGATCTTGTGTCACATCCATCTTCAACATGATAATCATTCACAAAAAGGGTAGCAGATGGATCTAATTGGTGTGCTATCTTGAACATGTTTGCCCTTATATCCTTACCTAGTCTATCTTGATAAAACGTACCATGCAACATTTCATTGTTAACATCATAGTGCTTGAACTTGCCTTTGTAGCGAGTTAATAAGCCATTTAAGCGGTTTTGGACAGCTGTCATCAAATCATTTTTATTCAGTGATTTGATCCATTGCTGAACGGTGCCGTCCACATCCCAGAAGATGCAATGACCCCGGGTGTCTATCTTGTTCTTCTGACATAAGTCTAACATTTCATCGGCATCCTTGTAATTCAGATTCCCTTGTTGTGGCTCAGTCCAATACCACTTCAACTCATTCCCGAAAACAGCCCAGTTAAAATGTTTCACAAAGAAGTTAACAAAATCTTCGTTGTCAATGTTGCTTCTACTAATGCACGATCCAATGGGGAAATCGTTTTGTACTTGTTTGACTCTCACCAAGGTTCCAAGATTTCCAATTGAGTCCAGCCCAGAGAATTTCAGGATGATATCCCGCTTACGGATCTGCATAGGAGCAATTGAGAAATACTTGAAATGAGAGACGGGGAAAAATTATCACACTCACTTTTGCTATAAATGCGGAATGAATATATAATTAATAAAATTACGCATTATTGTCTGAACATAGTATAATAGTAAGCTTCCTGTAACATTTTTTTTCTGCAGTGTATATAATTTTATTGTTATAATAAAAAGGGAATGAATTGTGTCAGTTGGCAAATCATACAGGGCATAGGAATTGGAAAGGAGATAAACATGTAGTCCGGTTTCATTTTTATGGACAAGACAACATGGTACATTTTAAACAATATTCTGGTCCCATGCCAATCTATTATTTTCTAAACATGTTAAGAGTCTTGTGACTACCCTAGGAAGATAAAAGTCAAGAAATTTTTATTAGGATAAAAATCAACTATAGTCATATATTCAGGGATTAGAAACATTTAATATTAGATTTATAATACGACTAGATTTTACCTTGTCTGTCTGTCTCCTTAAAAATTTAAACCTTGCATGTCTGTCAACAGCAAAAATCTGAAGTCCAGCAACCATCAAGTCTAAACCAGAAGCAGGACCTTGAATATAAACCATAACCTTAGATGGTTGCTTTTCAATTCTAAAAGACCCACCAATTTCATGCCACCTGTCATCAGCAACCTCAACTTGTCCTCTATTGACCCACTGGTTATCAACGCTGAGGGCAACATTCACATTCTGAGGCCCTGTTGATCCAGAACCAATTCGGACCCAAGCAGATACTTGATAAGTTAAAAAAAGTTTCAATTTCTCAGTGATCATCTGAGCAGGACCCATCCATGTTTGTGTACGATTGGTTACAAGGATGTGGCGTCCACTTAAGGATTCATGAGGCCCAAGAGAGTCTCTTGCCATTGGTGGAATTATACGCGGTGAACCAGTTCCAACGCTCAAAGTACAATTACCCAGAGGAAACCATCCATTGGTGCCATTGGCCAGATTACTGTTTTCAATTATATTAACACCAAAAGCAGCACCCTGCAAAAAAATAATCAAACTTTAGGACCTTGAAAGTTGTAACATACATCATAATCGGCCATATATTACAATAAAAACTACATAAATAAGTACAGAAAATATAGTAACTTTTTTTATTTGAAGTTTAAACGACGAGTGAATTCAAAGAAATTCCTGGAATTGCTAATTTTATACTATGTTAAAGTAAATTACCGACAATAATTAGAAAGTCCAACCTCACAATCCGGGGGTGTTGAAGGTGGTATTTTATCTGCATGTTTTATAACCAAAGTATTGACAAGAATGTCAATGCCTGGAGGGGGGCCTTCTAAGTAAACTACAACTTTTGATGGGGAACCATTTAGAAGGAACTTTCCCTGCATTTGAACCCAATCTTTATCTGTTGCCTGCACACTTTAAAACACAAGATTTTAATCAGCAATTGTAGAAGCATTCTGATATCAATTATTCATGATTTTGAACTACTGCACCAAGTACCAAGAAAATAACCACGACAATCATATCATTTAGAGTTTTGAATGAAAAGCAGTAATAAGGAAATGAGATAGACTCATTGACACTAACTTGGCAATGCCTATATACTGCTCCCGAAGATCTGGTGCTTGAACATACAAAGTAGCCCTTACATCAGAAGTTGTAATATTGTTCCCAAAGATCCGAACTACAGCAGTAACCTCGTAGGCAAGCTTGCGCTGCACTCTTCCGGTGATCTCCTGCTGAATTCCGTTCCAGCTTTGCGTACGTTCTGTTGCAGATGCAAAGACTTTACCAGTCTTTGGAAGAATTTTCCCTTCCCCCATAGAATCATGTAATGCAATCTTGCAGCCTCTTCCAGACCAATTATTCAGGCCATCATCAAACTGGGGGTTTATTATGATGCTTTCTTCTTCAGTGGAAACGCATCCCTTGTTTGTTGTCTTCTGAAATTAAAGGCAAATGCACACAATTCACAAGTTAGTGTGTAAATAATATAAAGATTTCATGAAACAAAAAAAATATATGAAAAAATAACGCTCCATATTATATTTATATTTACCAGGACAATAGTAGGTAATTTAGTTCTAGATAAACTGTATAATTTTATATGATCCATTTATTTCCAATGTTATTATTTGCTATACATGGTTCCCTATTCACACACCTTAATGGGTTAATGCAGAACTCTTGTTAACAAACTAAATAAGGTAAAGCAACACAAGCATATAAAAACTTGCTGAATAGTGAGTATTAAAAGTGCATGCCTCAGAGTGGTTTCCTGCATTGATCTTCTGCAAGTTTTCCATAGCTTCTCCAAACTTCTAAGCCAATACAACAACCAGGAGACCTTCAATTAGGAAGAAAAAAGAAAAATAATTCATCGTCAAACAAATATGACTCACTAAGAGAACACTCTTGGTGAAGACAATTTTCTTACATGGAGACTCTGCTTGTGAAGCCAAAGGACCACAACCTCTTGAATATATATATACGCACTGAATCAGCAAATTTGCGAGTGAAGGCTACGAAAAAGTGTGGGGCCAACCAGCCTAACTCATCAACGAGAACCCCATTGTGGGAAATGGGAATGCCGTTAGCTTTTCGTCTCAAATGAATTTCATAACTGGCTATTACTAAATACCCTTTTAAGTAATTAAGTAATCCCAATAAAAGGGAGAAATAAAGGAAGAAAGAAAGAGTTTCCTTTCTGTTTTTTCTTTTAGTTCTCCTTCCCTGTTGCTTTGTCTTGCAGATAAGCAATGCTTGAATTGGAATGGAAACCTAAGGCTTTCTTTGGGAGAGAGATTTTGGAGGGGAAGGGAGGGAAGGGAAAGGTTTAGGCAGAAAGATCTCCTTGTTTGGGAGTTTTAATTTTTGAGGGAAAGGATTTGAAGATTTTTAAAACTCCTTTAAAATCTTCCAAAGCCTAAAACCCTTATTTGGGGGGTTCTTAGAAGGAAAAGTAATAAAATTACTATCCTATCTCATTCAATGTTAATAAAATTACTATCTTATCCCAGCCAATATTAATAAAACACCAAAATACAAAACACTGAATCATAATTCAATGACAAAATTGTAAAAATATTTTATTAATTTTCTATTTCTCTCTCTTAATATATTTTTAACTCCTAAACAAGGAGGAAGGAACTTCCCTCATTTTCCTCCCTTTCCTTCTCCTCCCTTCTCCTTAAATTTTTTTCCTTCCTTTCCCCTCCTAACTCCCAAACAAAGTCTAAGGCTCCCACGTTGAGGAGAAACGCTTAGGTTCCTTAATCTAACATAACCTCTGATTCATTCGCACGAGACTTTAAGGTTTTGCCAGAGTTAGGTGGACATAGATGTTCGACCCATTTACAGTATTATATTGACGAACTTAATACACGTTCAATTTTCTGATATTAACATATATAAACTCGAATTGCAGACACCTAAGACAGAACCATACTCACAACAACGTCCGCCACTTTTAGCCAAAATAAATAGGATATTGATAACGAATGTCTTATAGGACATTATTTAAATAATTAAAAGAGAGAAAAAATTATTATGTAAATTACAGAAAAATTTAAGAAAAATTACTAACAACACAATTTTTCATCTATAATAAAAATATTTTTATTTTAAGTTCTTTAATTAATATCCTTAGAACACTAATTAATATTTACTAAATAAATAAATGCCTATTAGGACAATAATGTCTTTTCCTAATCATTAAGAACTTGAACCAATATGTGGAGTTGTTTTAGTTTAATAAGTTATTTTAAATTTAAATTTTAAATATGTAACTAGGCTAATATTTAGAAAGATGGTTTTGACACTAATCACAGTCCTATCTAATTCAAATATAATTATTCTTTATAGAATATACATGTGGTTTCGTACATGAAAAAAAAATTGCCTGCTGCTAGGCTTTGTAAAATTATGATGTAACGGAACTCCTTAAGCATATCATATTATCGCCGTTTTGCAAAAGTCAACTTGCAGCCGAAAAAATGTCATGGTGCAAGGTAGCCATATTATCCAATTTAGATAAAAGAAAAATGAACAGTTGAAGTTGAGTGTTGTCTGTTTGTGTATGATGATCTAATGTATAATGTGACAATTGATTCCTTGTAAGTTAGGTAAACCAAATATAGCCTTGTGCTTGTGGACACATTGGGGGTTCCTCCTTCTCGAAACTTGCGGTTATTAACAAGGATTCGATTATTCGCGAATGATGACTGGGTTGACTTAACTAAAATTCATTTTCATTTTTCATTCAAGAATATACTTATTAGAGTGGAAGATACTGAAATAGAAAGAAATCAAGGCTCGGAAGGGAAACAATAAACCAATGTTTTATCCTTCCAATTCTTATTAAGGAAGGAAATAATTGATAATGAAATGGGAGGTTCAATGTAAATAAATGAGGCAACTTCTATCGGAAAAAATTCAAGTTACACATCAATTAAAAAATAAAATCAATATAGAGTATATAAGTGAGAAGTAACTCTCATTCCTCGAATTAGTCTTTGAGGTTGAGTTAAACATAAACTCACATTTTAAGAATATAAGATGATATAAGAACATATTCAAAATTTATTTAAAAGGTCATCCACCAAGTTATTCACACAACAAAGTTCAAAAGTGCTGAACCTGAAAAGATGTATTGGAAAAAATTGAAGTCTCACATCGTTTAAAGATAGATAATATAAGTGAAAGCGATCCTAATTTCTGGAGCTCCCTTTTAGAGTTTCAACATACTAAATGAGTCTAGCTTAATTAGTTGGGCAAAATATTCGAGTGTTGTAATTTTTTTGGTATAGTTTTTCGATTTTTATTGATAAAAAAAAATTAAGTAATTGCATGCGTAAATTTTTAAATTTAACGAAGTTTTCTCAAACTGGCAATGGAGCGAATAAAAAAATAAAAATAGCCGTCAAAGACATCAGCTAAGGGAGAACGAAGAACACGGCATACCATGGTTTCAGCAGATTGTGGTTAAACAGGGGAGACGCCACACAAATTGTTTGTACCCCTTTTGTGGACATGGAAACACAAACGTTGTTCTTTCTCTTTTTGTCTTTCTCTTTTCTTTTTTTAGCAGAGAAAACTTTTTCTTTCTATCGACTCTGTTCTTGACTTTTTGGATTAGAACAGTTAAATCAGTTAATGGGAGGGATATGGACTAATAAGCCCAAGCCAGTACAGATCAAGATTAAAAATTGGGCATTGCTATTGGCATCTCTCGATGCTATTTAAACCCCCAATCAAAGTGAAAAGACAAAAGTATATTTTTGGTGTTTAGTTTAAAGTACCTTGACCAAAACATCGTTATGCTTTTCTTAAAAATATAATACAACAAAAACTTGTTTCAATTATGTATTTTGAATTCACATTTCTTACTAATATATTGGAAACTTGTTTTTTCTGTATTAAATTTTTAAAATAATTAACACAACAGCTTAGTATGATGTTTCAGAAACATTGAAAGTTTCTGATCTTTTTCCTTATTATGGTGAAGAACGAAAACTTGTTTTCATTGAAAACATTTTCGTCAAGAAAAATAAAATCGAAAAGTTGGAACTTTAAAATAGCAATAAGGAGGATGCTAATAGAATTATCCTTAAAAATTTGACAATTTAAAGTGTGAATGACTTAGTGCATTTTGCGCCTCGTGTAAATCCAATACTGATTGGTATGATAAAATAACGTTATTAACAAAAGTAAATAAATGCAAATGTCGTTGGAAAACAAATTGTATATGTTGACAAAACGATACAAAACCTGATAGAACACCATCACAAGTTTGGTACAGATTCTCAAGTCGATCTAAATTGATATTAGTTTTTTTTTTTTTTGTATTTTATTTTATAACTCTTACCCAAAAAAATATTATTCTAAATAAATTTATGACATTCATAGGATTTCAGGTTTCATACTCATAGTACCTTGACTGTAATGTTTGATTTGGTTCAGCATTATGATAACCGGCGGAGGAAGGGAGCTGAGTTTTTTTTTATTAAAAAAAAAAAAAAAAACAAAAAAACTGGAAGGGAGTGTGAGTATCATTTAGAAACAAAAAATCATGACCTGAAAGTAATCTACCACCATCCTCGTCACTAGCCAGTTCCATGCATCATCTAATTAAGTCGAAAACTAAAACTGGAACAACTCCACCTTCCTCAAGCATCCTTCACCACCAACTCCATTTATCCTGGTCATTGCCCCAGCCACCTAAACACAGGAGTTTTATGTCTTGTCTTTGTATGTCCATTTATGAGTCTAAAATGTTTCTTCGACAATGCTCAGGTCTTGCCTCTTGTGTTGCATAAAAATTAATTAAAGATCATTTTAACTTTGTAACTGACTTCTTCCTAGCCAATCTCTAATGTGTGTCCGCATCTAATTTAGGATAAATATGTTTTTCTTTGTTATTTATTTATCAAAGCAGTCACCCTATTAAAATACCAGATTACACAACCTACACGTATTGAAACACCCACAGAATTTATGGGCAAATAATCCACCATAATACATGTATAACATTAGCAGCAAGTTGATGTAACTGTTCAACGAATCATTACTCTTAACAAAAATCCAAACAAGCCTTATATTTATATTCCTTTGCAAATTCCTCATACACAAATACACGTGCATAGATACAGTAACTGGGTGGAACTATAGATATTTTGTTATTACTTAATGTTGACTCAACCTTGGTTAAACAAACCGCAAGCCCCCTTCCCTCGCACCAGGCTCCACTTTATATATTTATTGTTACTGATCGAAACAAACTCAACATCTAAAAGATGATCCCAAACGTTCAAATCCCTCCCTGGGACGCGGACGGAGGAGGAGCACTCTCCCCGTTTATCTCTTCCAATGCTGACACGTGCTCATTATTCTCCTCCGACCATTTCCGAATGTTCCAGTTCAAGGTGCGGAACTGTCCACGTGGCAGGTCCCACGACTGGAGGGAGTGTCCCTACGCCCACCCCGCCGAGAAGGCTCGCCGCCGTGACCCCCGCAAGTACCCCTACTCAGGCACCTCCTGCCCCGATTACCGGAAGGGGAACTGCAAGAGGGGCGACACGTGTCAGTTCGCGCACGGCGTCTTCGAATGCTGGCTCCACCCTTCTCGCTACCGGACCCAGCTCTGCAAAGACGGAACAAATTGCCGCCGCAGAGTGTGCTTCTTCGCCCACACCAGCGACCAACTCCGCGTCGTGACGGATTCATCGTCGTCGTCGTTTGTTTCCTCTCCCACTTCGGTCCTCATTAACTCTTCGTTCTCCGATTCTTCGCCGTACAGCTTCGTGCGCGAAATAGTTAACTCAATGCGGAATGTTAAACTGGAGGAGGAAGGGCCGTATTCGGGTCTGACCCGTTGCGTGTTCGGGTCGCCACGTGGCGGATTTTTGAGTGTGAATGGGTGCGAGGAGGAGCCTGCGATGGAGAGGGTGGAATCGGGGAGAGACATTAGAGCGAGAATCTATGCGAAGCTTAGTAGGGAGAATTCCATTGGAGCCTCTGCTTCTGACATTGGATGGGTATCGGAACTCGTGAAATGAATGGATTCGGTGGCCTTTCATTTGGCTCTGTCTCTCTTTCTGTATAGTTAAGTTGTGTACAATATAATGCAATTCAATAAATTAAATAAAATAAAACTCTATCTACATAGTTGAGAAAGTAGAGACCGTTTTGGTCTCTCTGTTTTGTAATTTCTTGTCTGACATTTTTTTTTACCTTAGTTCCTGGCTGCCGAAGATTGGGTAGCATTTGATTGTATCAACTGTTAATTTTGGACTTCATTGAAGAATCATGTTTTTTTTTTTTTTTTTTTGCTGACAACGGTGTGACGTAAGTGTTTTTTATTCGAGACTTGGAAGCAAAATTCGATTAACTTGGAAGCAAAATTGGTCCAAATGCAATTGCTCAATTATCTCATTTTCTGCTTAATTTCTTACCCTCCTGCCTACATTTTTGTATGATAAATCGTTGTGAAGCTTAGTTCCGTCAAGTACACACGTTTTGGCATTCTCCTAGACTTATTTTTAATGCTCATATTCATTTTCTCTGATTCTGGGCTTTTCTGATCATTCACTATTTAGGGGTTTGAGACCATCTTTTTGGCACTCTATTTGTTTGAAGTAGAAAGCAGACATTGTTTATCTACCGTAGATTCGCGATTGCAGACATTACGGTAGATAACAGGTGCGGACGAAGTTTTGTAATGGTTTCTTTTTGTTTACAGAGTGTAAGCAACATGAGGCAATGATGGTGACATTTAATTATTTCTTTATCTGAAAGTAAACAATTTGCCCAACAAAACCACTTTGTTATCTAGATAGGTTAATGTTTGCTTGATGTAACTTGGGGTCTAATAAGTACTGAAAACAAACATTTTAGATGAGCACTCAATTTAATGATTGAAATTTATGAAGCTTCTTAGTGAATATCGACAGAAATGAAAATACCTCTCTTTAATATACTATTTTAAATATTAAGTATTTTAACACATTTTATTAAACAAGATGTTTTAATTTTTATAAATTTTTTGATATTGTCTTTTATTCTTACAAACCAAAAATATACTATTTTAAATATATTTTATGATTGCATATAATAAGATTGTGTCAATTTCTTAAAGAACTCACACTCAAAATTTTAGGTTTTTTTAATAAATTTTAATCAATAATAAAATATCTTTCTAACACTTCTCTAATTTTGAAAAATAATTGTTATATACTCCCTAGGCAAATAAACCTAATGAAAAATAATAATAAAATAATATTTAATGAGTAATATGATAAAAAATAGATAATAATATGAGATAAACAAGTAGAGGTATATCATTATTAGTTACTATAG
>PYAF01004627.1:2417384-2430029 GCA_007407185.1 Glycine tomentella
ATTTATATATTATTTTTAAAAAAAATTGTAAACTCTTATAATTAAAAAATAATAATAATCTTTTCTAATGATAGAAAAGAGTTGGAAGTTCACTTTATTTTGGGGTGTATGAAAGAAGAAAGATAAAGATAAAAATAATAGAAAATAAAAAGAACATATATTATAATTAATATTGGGATACTTGTTTTTGTTACACAATGATTGTTATAAGACAAATGAAATATTATTTAACTAATTGACACTTATTGGATGTGTTTGATTCACTAAAAAAAAAATGACTAAATAACATAAATAGTTGTCCAATGTTTGATTTAAAAAATGACTGAGGGATAATATAAAATAAAGAATTATGGTCTCGACAAATACCCAAAAACTTATAACTTACTAAATCTCTGTATAATTTTTTGTCGAGTGTCTAACAAAAGTAAAAATACAATATTATCCCTATTTTTTACTTTTCATTATCTCACACATTTTTTCTTCCCTTTTGTTTTTCATTCTTTCTTTCTTCTTTCTGTTGGTTTGTTTGTGCCTACTGACGAGGGTCGTATGGACTGCTGTTGTTCCCTTTTTGCTCATTATTTCTTTTTTTTCATAGTTAATATATTTAAATGTTCCATTGTCATCTTCCTCCTTCTCGCTATGTTTTTTTTTTCTTTTGGCCAACTTAGGTGAGACCGCGTCGTGTCGTCGCCACCATCATCGTGACCCTGTTGTTCCCAGTGGTGTCAGGGGCCACACCTCCTCCGTGGAGATGTCTATCCTTTGTTGCACCGTCAAGGTGATGCTAATGCACATAGGATTTCCCAACTCATTCCTTTACTTGCGAGTTGGATTGGGTCACTCTGACTCGGTTCCAACCCTAGTCCAAAAATAAATAAAGAAGAAAAAATGAAATGGGCAAAAAAGGTGGACTTGGTTTGAATTAAAATAAATAATGCTAATATATAATATATGATAAATTATTATTAGTTTACTTATGTATTTTGTTAATTTATTATATGATACTTATAAGATACAATTAAAAATATATCAACTTAATCAATAAATTGTAATTTTTTATAACTATGAGTCTAAAATAATGCTTTAAAATATATCACAATATTAATAAATTATAAATATTAATAAAGTATGATAATAAATTTTATGTTAAATAATAAAATAATTTAAAAAGTTTCAAAATCTTGTTCTGTATGTTTTTTAAGTGCAAATCAAACATTACATAAATGTATTATAGTAAAATTTACATTATTTTATCCTGACATAAACACATCAAATAATATACAATACAAAATTACTTTTACTATACATTAACTAACCATCAAATAATGTATAATACAAAGAGTTATCATTTGAATTAATTACTTATCTAATATTATCATATGTATCATGTCTTCATAGCAAATCAAACACAATTATATGTCTATTTCATCATGCATAATATAAGATTGAGACGTGTCAACTTAAAATCAATAATATTAACTTTTGCATCTGTCCAATTAACTGCTACATGTTGGTTGGACATAAAATTTATATATATATATATATATATATATATATATATATATATATATATATATACACACATTTACTCTCTATCTCAGTAAGTCATTTTCTTTCTTTTTGATTTTTTTTAACCGCGCATGTGCACGGGTCCAACATTAATTTGTATAAATTAGCCATGAAAACATGATAATATGCATGCTTTTTACGAATAGTCAGACACACACTTGATATAGTTTTTGATTACCTAAAAATCTCAATAAATAAGGGAAAAAACACCACAACCATTTACCCCATATTTATTGCTATCGAGAAAGGAAATGATTTTGATATATTTCACTATTACAAATTCCATTCCTCTTTTATCAACCCATCGAAACAATTAAAATTTTCATTATATCCAAACAAATGGTAAATTAGACGAGGAAATATAATAATATGTGCATTTTTTGTACGTAATATCTACTAAAAATCTCAATAAATAGTTGAAAGATTAATACATCCTTACATGGGAGAAAAACCACTTCCTCCGTAAAGGGTGATCATAAACTACATTGAACTAACATAACCTACTAATAATAGAACTAACATAACCTTAACATAAGTATGCACTTAAATTTCCTTAAATAAATAAGAGCTTTGACTCAAAAAAAAGTATGCTCTTAAATTCGGTATTTATCCATGACAATTAATTAAGCCAACGTTGTCTTGTTGGTCATACATCATCCTTCCTTCACATTATATCATATAAATATAAGTATATAACAATGTAGTTGTCTCGCGAATAAAAAAATATTTATTAGCAATACTGTCATTCTCAACCGGTTGTCATTGACAACTTACTTGTGCTTATCCATATGTCAATTTTTTTTATAAGAAGTGTTGTTAATAAAATTAATTTATTAATATTTTTCATCTCAAGCAAGACAATTATTGGCAGTGGAAAAATATGTCGAACAATAATTGGCGTAAACTAAGTTTTCTTATCTTTAACCCGTACACACAAACAAGTATACGAAATTTGAGAACTACAATTATGATTTATCGCAGAAATATGGTTCTAAATATTTAAATATTTCATTTATATTATCGGCTAGGATCATTTCGTTTAATTTTTTTTATATATTTTTTTCAATTATAAAAATGATAGCGCTGTCATTTTTATATAAAAATGATACTTTATGTTTTACTTTTAAATTCTTTTAATAATGAAATTCAAAATTGTATTTTATATTTTACTTTTATTCTTATTATTTCTCATACAAAACTTTAAAACAAAGAACAAATTAAAAATAAAGTCACATTGTTATAATTTAAAAAATATATATATATTTATTTTCTTGCAATTCAATCAGCATAATTAATTCAACAAATATAGTGTGATTTAAAATACTTACAAAATGGCGAACACAAGTTATTTTCAATCGGGCAGGATTATAATTTAGAAGTAACTATAATAATTACTAGTAAACAGTGCATGAAAAAGTTTAATTATTTCAGACTTTCAGTGCGCGTTGGCCACCACAGCCACTGCATTTCTGTTCGTACAGAACAGATAACATGATCCCAGTGCCAGTGACGATTGCGGATTTCATCGAATCTGCTTTATTTGGTGCTTTTCACAGTCTCTCATCTTAAGATCCCCCATGGACCCAAAAGGGAACAACCCAAAATTACCTGCAACAATCATAACCCAGCACCTGGATTTACAAATGTTCCCGTCATTATTTTTTTCTTACAAAAAAGTTCAATGTACTTATACCGTGTTAGTAATTATAAATTACAGTACTAATTACTCAATCCAGTTTAAATTAAATAAATAATTATTCTACCATAATTATAGATTTTATAAAATATAATAAAAATATATATTTAATCAAACATTAAATAAATTAATTGTTGTCATGACATTAATGAAAATAAGGATCCTTTTATTATTAAGATTACGACATTAACTTTCCGTTGGTCCAATTACAGACCAATAATTCAGCATTGCTGCGCACTATCACAATTCACAGCTATTTTTTCTACTTGGTTTCGGAGAGCATTCCACTAACTGAGAATTTTTTGATACACAAAGCTACGACATTTGTCCTTTCTACTAATTTCACCCACAGAAAGAGATTTTTTTTCTTCTAATTCTTCTGTTCATCAGAAAGATTATAAAAAAATAAATAAAATATGATTCATAATTATTTTTTTTATCAAAAATCTAACTTTGATAATATCCAAATCTTTCAATTTTAACTTTAATATATTAATTATTTATATTCAATCAATGACTTGATTAAAAAAAAGAAATTAGAAACATAATAATAAAATTATTTTCCACAAACTTTTCATAAATACAAAATTTCAAATATACTTTATAATGTTATATGTGAATATCAAACATTGTACAAAATATCTATGTGCACAAGATATTTTGGCCGCTCTATTTTCTCTCCCCAATTATCATGCCCAATTAAAAAGAATAAACACTAACCATGAGCGGAAAATATTAATCAAGCATTAAGAAAAGGAATTAGTATTTGATTAGGTGTTAGATTGCCGCTTAGCTTACAATCAAAAGGGAATAATTTTTTCCAATTTGGATTGGAGGCCTCAGGTGGTGAGTAGGACGATCTTTCGTGAGCATAAGAAAAAAGAAAAGAGAAAAAGAGAAAAGTGTTATGTTTTTATATTATAAAGTAAGTGCCATGTAAGTACCCATAAATGTAATGCATTTTATCCGGAAAGAAAAGAGTGACAGAGTAGATTAGGACAAGAAAATCCAGTTAAAAAATTTAGTGCAAGAAAAGGCTTCTAGTTGTATCCAAAGGGCCCCACATAGTTCGCACTTTTCTCTTTCTTTTCCTTTTCTAAGATGACGATCCATTCTTATTCTTTTGCCTCCCTCTTCTTCCCCGTCTCTGAGGAATCCCTAAACACAACAACGCTGCATCTAATCCAATTCTCGTATGTGTGTGTGCTTTTTTCTCTCCTCGAATTTGTTCCTTCTCCTTTGTCCCCTCCCAACATCATCCTCTTTTGTTCCGAAATTCTCGGGTTCTCTGCTAATTTCCGCCATTATTTTTGTCCACACCAAGTACTTGTGCTCTGACCGGCTTCCCCCTCCGTAACTTGCCAATCACAACCACAAGCTCTCTTCGGTAATCTCAAGCAATTTTATTTTCACTATCCTTTTCCCTTTCTCTGGATTTGAATTCTGATATTTTTGAGTCATTGCATCTGACAGCAAGATCGAACGCGTGCATAGGTTCTCCGGGTACCCAATTGAAAAAAGTTGAGATTTGATATCATATGGAGAAGTGGGTAGATTCGATACTCACGAGTTCAGTTCTGTACCTCCATCACAATCACTTGCTTGTTTAATTTGATTGTAAATTGTAATTGGTATTGTGTGAGTGAGATTGATTTAGAATTGTGGATCAGAGAATCATGTATTGCAATTTAGCATAAAAGACAAGAAAGAAAGGGAAGATTTTTCTTTTATTATTATTAGGATTAGGATTAGGAAGTGTAAGGATGAAGAGAGGGAAGGATGATGAGAAGGTGATGGGGCCAATGTTCCCTAGACTACATGTCAATGATGCAGAGAAGGGAGGCCCAAGAGCACCACCTAGGAATAAGATGGCCCTCTATGAGCAGTTTAGTATTCCTTCTCAAAGGTTCAATTCAGGTGTTCTGCCACTCAACCCGAATATTTCAAGTAATACAGTTCCCCCTGCATCGTCAAGTCAGGTAATTTTTGTATTCTGTTACAGTGGCTTTTGCTTATAGTCCTAATTATTGTTTAGTTTGTTTTAGCATAAGAGAAGTTTAATTTGCCAAATTGTGATTCACTGATTCAATTCTTTTGAATGTTCTGACTAATAGTTGGTGTTATTCTGGTTTTGCGTGTGTGCGCGTGCAATGGTTGTCTTTCTTTCTGAATGCTTGGAATTGGATTAACATATTTGCAGGGGACTGTCCCTGAGAGAAATTATGTCTACCCTGTTCATTTGCCACCGCCAAAACCTATTCATCGAGCTGAAAAATGTAACTCCCGCCAATCAGAAGGGACAAATTTGAGTGCTTCTCTTGAACAGAGAAAGAAGGTAGATGAAGACGACTTTAGGGTTCCTGTGTACATTCACTCAAGGACTGGTCAATGTAATGATAAGAGTGTTGAGAGTTTCAATGGGAAAAAACTCACTCCTACAGGCTCTAGGTATTTTGGTGGTTCCATAACAGGGCAAAGTGATTGTGAAAGAGATCCAAAGCAGTTTGGCTCCTCAGTTGTCAATTTTAGAAAAGATGTGAGAAGTGAGATTGATGTGCTTCCACAAGTAAGTACAAGAAAGGAGCAGCCATCAATGTCTGTCAGAAGCATATCAACTAGAGAAAATATTGACACCTTACAAAGGCAAGCCAAGGTGACTCCTAATCGAGAGTTTCAAGATTGTCATGTATCAAAGTTTAACATATTACGACAAGGTGAGGCTTGCTTACAGCTGGAGTGTGGAGTGGAGTCCCGATCCAATGACATTGGAGATAATGGTTGTCTTGTTGAATCTGCCAGGAAGACAGACAAGGGAAATCCTACAGCAAACCAAACTGGTCCAGCTGATGCAATCAATAACACTGAACATCATGATACCAGGATGAGCAGTCCGATACAGAGGGGAAACTTAAATAAAAGTGACAATGCTTCCAAGATCTCCATGGTAGAAAATTTGTTGCCAGTGAGAATTTCTCCAGATGATGTTGTTGGAATAATAGGTCAAAAACATTTCTGGAAAGCAAGAAGAGCAATTGCCAAGTAAGTCATGTTGCTTGCCAATAGCATTGGCGGTTCCTATAGTGGTCTTAAAGAAGTATTTCCTTGTGAAATATTTTTCTGTCATATAAATAGTGAATTATTTTAATTGCTTGGACCTGACAAGTTCTTAATTGTTGATTTGTTGAATATTAATATCCTTAACTTGCTTTCCATGGACAACCATAAAAATTTAGAATACAAAACCCAAAAGCCCTATTTTTTGTGGAAGCTTGATATGTCCATTAATTTAACATCTTGATTTTGGTGGAATGGTGAAATTTCTTCTTACCTTCTTTCTTATTTTTTTCTTCATGGTTGATTAGCTAAAATATGTAAAAAAATTCCCTTGGAATGAAGAAATGTAGGACCAGAAAATGTTAATTTTAGGAAACTGTTCCTTAATGATTTTTGTTTTCTGCCTTTGGTACAAATATAAGGTATCCTTTATGCATCATTAATTATACACTAGGCATGTGGGCTGTATGTTTTCATTTCAATTAAGTTGCTGTATATGTGGCTTTGAAGAAAGGAAATTTGATTGTCCTGGGGTCCCTTCTAATTTCTCTTTTTGTACATTCAAAGTCCTTAGTGGGATATGGCTATTGTTGTTGCTGTACGTTCAAAGTCCTTAACAGTGTTTTAATGGTGGGTACTGGTTACAACAGGACAGTGAGCAGTCTTAATATTATTCTATGTTGGAGGGGACCCTTGTGACAGCATATCATCTCATGATTCACTGTCTTCTAGCAACTGGATGTTGGATATATTCCTGTCTTGGTTTCCTCTTGCTTGGTTCTCCATGTCACCACTGGGCACGTTTCCTTACACTACACTGAAGGACTTGAACTAAGAAGGGGACCAAGTAATGGAGGATGATCCTGGATGTATGGTAGGGACACTTGGAGAGTTATGATGAGTCCTCAATTGAAATTATGATGACAAGGGGATTTCCCCCCCTTTTCTCCAACTTATCTATTGTTTTGATTTTCTATTTTCGAGAATTTTTGGGTTGGGATATTTTTTATAATACACCGTTGTTAGTTAAGGTGTCCTGCCTCTATACCTCTGACAGATTTCATATCATATAGATATTTTTGTATGATTTTGATGTATATGTGCTTATCCCCAGCCCCAGAAAATAAGTTTGGAGTTTTATAAATTTGTCCAGAGTAGTTGATCTATTGTGACTACTGAATGCTAATGTTCCCACAATTGTATGCCCCAATCTCCTTGTTATCTAGTCTTTATTCTGGACAGGGACAAGGAAATTGTGCAAATATTTCTTTTGAATTATATAATGTGTTGTTACTGTCTTAAACCATGTGAGAAAGATTTTTTATGACCTAAGATAGGCACGTTATCTTTGTGAAACAGGTATAGTTATCATATTTTTGTCTTGTTAATATGTTGAGTCCTCCTGAAAAAACCATGTTAACATTTGTATGATGATATGATATAAATTGTAGACCGGAAGATATTCCGCTTAACTGCTAACCGGTTACATGATGTGATCGGAGATCCTTTGATTTTGGTAGTTAGTGGTTTATACATCGGTGCTTCCATGTTCCAACATGATCATATATAGCTCCAAACACTTAATATTTCCATTTTATTTCAACTGTATATGACTCAAGTCCTAATAGGACGAGTATTGTGCAATTTTCTTGATCCAACTCCTGTTCCTCTCTACAGTCAACAGAGAGTGTTTGCTGTTCAAGTGTTTGAGTTGCATAGACTGATAAAGGTAAATTATATCTGGCACTGTTCAGCATCTCATGTTAGTCCAAAATGGGAAGCTTATTAGCTTTTCTTGTACACACACTCTTGGAGTCTGTTCATACTGATTAATTCTTTTTATTTAAGCAGGTCCAACAACTAATTGCTGGATCACCAGATATTTTGGTTGAAGATGGCTCTTTTCTGGGAAAGTCTCCTCCAAAGGGATCTACTCCAAAAGAACTTACACTTGAATATGTTGTAAAACCTCGGCAACAAAACCTTAAGCGCAAAGATGATTCTGAAAAGCTAAATCATAAAATGGAATGTTCTGCAGAGAATGCAGTTGGCAAAACATCTCTTTCATCGGTGAAAGACGGTAGCCACCTTTCAAAATGCACCCATTTCCCTGGAAATCCGCACCAGACAAATGTGGCTGCTGATAGTAGGATGGGTCCCTGGTGTTTCAATCAGTCACCACCTGGGCACCCGTGGCTAATTCCTGTTATGACTCCTTCTGAAGGACTTGTCTACAAGCCATATCCGGGGCCTGGATTCACAGGAACTGCTTGTGGAGGAGGATGTGGGCCTTTTGTGCCTGCTCCGTTGGGTGGTTCTTTCATGAATCCTGGCTATGGAATCCCAACTTCTCATCGAGGAGTTGGGGTTCCACCAGACACTCCTCCTAGCAGTCATGGTTACTTCCCTCCATATGGCATGCCATTTATGAATGCACCAATGTCAGAGTCAGTTGTTGAACAGGGGAACCAATTCTCTGCACTAGGCTCTTGCGGGCATAACGGTCATTTACCTGGAGGAGGGGAAGCCAAACATAAAACAAACAATAAAAGCTCATGTAATTTACCAGTTCAGAGAAATGGAGCAATATCACATGTCCTTAAACATCAGACATCTAAGGATTTTGAGTTGCAGGAGACTACACCAAGTAGTCCTAGTGAAATGGCACAGGGATTAAGCACTGGGCAAGTTGCAGAAGGAAGAGATGTTCTTCCTCTTTTCCCTATGGTTCCAGCAGAACCAGAGTCTGTTCCTCAGTCTCTTGAAACCGGACAGCATACTCGAGTGATCAAAGTCGTGCCTCATAACCGAAGATCTGCAACTGAATCAGCAGCTAGAATTTTCCAATCAATTCAAGAAGGGAGAAAACAGTATGACAGAGTGTAGTGATGGTTCAAGTAGTTTGTCTAGTTCCTGTACTTTCTTGGAGTATGTCATGTAACGAGCTGTTGTATTTATAATTTTTGTTTTGGTTTTGACCTTGTTACATACAGCACATTGGTATGTAGATATATCTGGCATGTCAAAACTGGTAAATGGTCAAAATCTAACATTACTTTATTGTGTCATGTTGTCTCCATACATAAGTGTTCGTTTTACACAGTAGTAATTGCTTTACCCGAAAGAGTAGGTGGCTATGCTTCCTCTGTGCATGGGAGGAGGTTTTATATTGCTTGCCTAGAAGACTAGTGATTGTCATACACATTAGCTGTTATTCTAATTGATTGTTTCATGTCATCGATCTTCCAGTGGAAATATTACTCCACTAGATTTGCATGTGATAAATATTTAGTGTAACATCTTTTAACATTTTCTTCCCATGGTAAGCGTGCACACCATTCCAATTATTAGCTTTCATTTCTTGAATATGTAATTACAACATATCGTTAAATCACATCTAGATTCTACACAGGAGTACACGACTTCTTGATTTGAACAGGACTAAGGAGAAAATTTTAGTCGTTTCGAATTTTAAAATTACAAATCCAATGATATAGGTTTGGTATCAAATTTAGGAACACGTAAATTGTGTGAATTTTTTTTTTAAGAATATACTTTTTGTTATAAATTATGTAACTATATTTTTTTATTTATGCATTATATAATCTTAATTGTTGAGACTTTCATGTTTTACCAACTCTCTTCTATTTATTTTTTTTAATTTTCTACGTTTTTTTGTTTCATTTTACTGTTTTATTTTATTTATAGAACTAATGTTAATGTCTCCATCCAACTCGAATATGATCAAATTAAATTTAAAAAAAAAAAATTGAGTCAATCCAAACGAAATTGATCAGTTTGAATCTAAATAAACTTGATTTAGCCTAACCCATGCTCAATTCTATTCCAAAGCACAGAAGCATCGAATTCGGGTCAAGATGGGAGTAGCCCACTAGAGGAGCGACCACCCAATACTGTTTATAGTCTCACAAGAATAGTACTAATTCTATTCACATGGAACACTGCATTCGCAGCACCTAAAAACTCTATATATAGAATACTGTAACTTTTGTTTTAAATTTTACATTCTGTTAAAGGTAATATTAGAATAATATAATGTAAGCAACTATTATAGAGGGACAGTTTGGCCGAGTGGTCTAAGGCGCCAGATTTAGGCTCTGGTCCGAAAGGGCGTGGGTTCAAATCCCACAGCTGTCATAAAATGAGTTTAGTTTTTTTATTGAACTTTTGTTGATATTGTAAACAAGTTTTTAGGGATTATTTTCTTTTTACGTGACTTTTAACATAACCAACAACTAGTTTTAAATTCATACTGTTAATTTTGAGGTTTTAAAGGTAAAGACAAACTCTAGACAAAACTCCAACATTAACAACAGGGATGTTTAATTAATTATTTCATCTTCTAAAAGTCCTACAATTAATAATAATGCGTTCAAAATTAGTTGTGTGGCACTAAGTTGCAAAGAGAGGTGAAATGACTTTCAAAAAACTTATTCATAGTTTTCACTATTATTGTCAAGTATATTTATATTAAAGTGAACTAAAATGCAAAATATTTTTATGTTGGAGAAAACGAATGTGATTTTATTTTAATTAACATACATAACATTACAAAATGATACCTTAAACTTTATTAATGTAACTAACGTATCATGTAATATTATTTTTTTTAAAAAAAATATATGAAATGCTAGATTATTTAAACATTTAAATATATAATTCCTCTAAACTCATATATAAGTAAGAATAACTATTTTTACACTTTTTAAGAAAGTTAATTGAAATTATTTAACTTTACTAATCTTAAGTAAAATATAAAGTTATTCTTAAAATATTCTTTATTGAAATTTAATATTATGAATAAAATAGAATCTTTAAAAATAAAATTACAATTAAAATAAGAGTATTTTAAGAATAATATCATTAAATAAAGATAAAATTAATTAGATTTATTTATATTTAAGTTGAAAATATAAAATAATTATATATATAAAAAAGAGTATATAAAATGTATGCGCATTCTATTTTGCATAGGCATTGTATTTTTTTCCAAGTTCAATAATAGTCAAAGCATTTATAATCAATTGGCTCACTTTTATAACAAGAGACATTCATGGGGCAACAACAACACAGTTCAGTTCAGTCCTTGACATATCTGCATTTATATTATTATTATTATTATTATTATTATTATTATTATTTATCAATCGCAGTTACACGAAACAACGACGACACAAGTACAATATTTAATTTAATTTAAAATGAAACTCAATCAAGGACAATAGGGTGGGTTTCGTCCGGGTTCTCCAAAATATTTGACGTCGTTGAGGGAGCTGTAACAGTAGGACTCTTCAGCCATAGCATATGCTTGATCAGGATGCTTCAGCTGTTGCGAATAATCCTTAACCCTCACATTGCGTATGAAGCATGCGTTCTGAAACACTTCTCATTGCTGTTCCCTTGTGAGGGCCGGGTTTCATGCTTCTTTTTATATTTGTGCTTGACACTTGTCCACCCCATTCCACCAATATGGCACTGTGCGTTAAAGAACCCAATATTTCAGCTGGGTAAGTAACCAAAAACCAATGTCTGATTTTCTCCTTGCCAATATTTGAGGTTAAATGAACTAAGATAAGTTAAGAAGATCAACGAACAAAATAAAATGAATACTTACAGTCCAGTACGCAAAAAACCGGGTGGCTCCGTCATGATATAACTTTGGATTCACCTAAACCATGCATGATTGATCGTAAGCATTAATAGTCATGTGTGTCATACATTAAGTGAGGATTCTTAGTTATTGCGAGAAGCAAAAATATTCAATTACAATGATTAATTAAAATTGAGGATTTAAGTTATATATTTAATTACAAATCTCACATATATAGCCTTTAATTAAAAAAGAAATAAAACCTTGTAAACTTTATAACTAAATATGCAGTCTTCTTAGGCTAAAATGTATTTTTGTTCCTTCTATTTTTTACCATCATAATTTTGGTTATGCTATTTAAAAATTGAGACATTTGATATTTCTATTTTAAAAAATAAACAATTTTGATCCTACTATCCAAATTAGACATTAATTATTAGTTTTATAACTTTGAGTTTTTTATGAACAAATATTAACTCAACTAGAAGTAGACGAAATCAATCACTTTCTTAATGTTGGCTGTTTCTCCTCAATTGACGGGAGGCATTTTTTCAAAACGTGTGGGACCCATTGCTTAGAAAATAAGGCAACACACAGTTGTTGTCCAGCACCAAAAGGAACCGAAAGCAGCAAGTGGCTGCTACTTTTTTGATTTTTTAATGCACCGAAAGTTTCAGCAGCAACTTTTGCACATGCACCGAAAGCCTAAAGT
>PYAF01004627.1:2437533-2448233 GCA_007407185.1 Glycine tomentella
ATAATATATTTATTTTCTATTTTTGTTTGTTTAAATAAATGATTTTTTATTTTTATAAACAAATTATTTAATTATCTTTTATTTCTATTTTTATATTTTTGACAATAAAATTTTATACAAAATGTTAGTTTCTTTTTCATTTCATTTTGTATTGTTTAAAGTAATACAGACATTTAGAAAATAGTTTATTATACTACTTTTTTATGATAAGTATTCTTCTTTTATAAAAGTTAATAAAATAGTAAATAATACTGATTAGTGTATTATAAATTAAAATTTTAATAAATAAAAGCACTCTAAAAAATCAATATTTCCTTAAAACTTTAAAATGACAACTAAATACGTAAAGAAATATTTAAAAAATGAGAAATTATCTGTTAGGTACAAGAAATATTGTTCTTTGTACCTCGCGCCTGCTGCAAAGAGATTCCCTGTTAGAAGCCACGTTCTCCTGGCCCCTAGACACCCTCTCCTCACAATCCTACAAAGTTAATTTTGTTTCTAAATATAAGATTTATTTAAATTTCTTTTTTATGGATTCTTTTTGAGTTGTCTTTGATATTAATTATTTTTTATATAAATATTTTAAATTAGTTTTTAATAAATGTTATGTACTGAAAAAATAAATGGATTATTTTTCTTATAAGAATTAAATAAAAAATTAATGCACATTAATTAATTCATTAAGTGAAAAAATAATTAGGTAAAAGGAAAATACTTGAGTCCTAATAATTCTAAAAGTCATTTTGATAAAATAATATAAATTATTCATAAATTTAATGTTATTAATTATATATGTTTTTAAAATGTGTGAATTAATTAAAAAAAGTTTTATATTTAAGGATATATCCTAGTAATTCTACTAATTCTTAATAATTTTTTAAGAAAATATATTACCTAATGATAAATCATCTCTTAAATTTCGAAAAATTGCATAAATTTTCTTACTATTTTTTAAGATTTACAACAACAATCTGATTTATAAAAAAAAAACACATAGAATTAAAAAATTTAGTGTAGAATAGAAAAAACAGTGCAGTTGCCTAAGCCTAATTTTGATTTTGACAACAAAACCAGCTGGCACAGCACAACACCCACTCAAACTACATTGCCTAATCGCCACTCTGTAAATTAGTTTACCTTCCCAAACTACCCTTACCTTCTCTTTTCATTTCCCATTATTTCCTATATAAGCACTCCTTCACCTTCTACTTAACGTCATTCGCATTATCTTTCCTCTCTACACTGCTCCAAACAAAACCCTAAATCAGCGACTAGCAATGGCTTCCTCTCAAGTCCTGATCATGACAGCAATGGCGGTCCTTCTCGCCGTCGTCTCCGCCGCTCACGCCGCCGATGCGCCGGCACCTAGCCCCACCTCTCCCGCCTCCGTCATCTCTCCGTCCTTCGCCGTCGGTTTTCTCACCGCCGCCGTTGCTCTCGTCTTCGGATCTTCTCTCAGGATCTGAACATGCTGCGCTCCGCCCTCTGGATTTTCATTTTTTTTTGTGTGTGTGGATTTATCAGAGATCGAGGCTTGACTAGTAGTAGAGTATAGTTTCCCCTGTATTGATGTGCAGAGATTTCATGTGTTCGTTTCTGGATCTTAAGTAATTTTGCTATCTCATGGCTATTATCATTTGTTATCATTGGTTTGGTACATAATGAATTTTATTTGATATTCTATTTTGTGTTCTTTCTGTTGTTTTTATTTTCAATTTCAATCGTATATTATTTTTCAGTGTTGCTGTGAATTCTTGCTGTGTGGTTAGTTGTTCCTAGTGGACACTTAAATTTATAATGAATAAATAATAAATACTAATGGTGTACGTAACGGCAGAATGATAACTTTGTAAATTTCTATAGCATCACAAAAATAACGATGATTTCGAATTGAAGAGTATAATTTTTTTACAGCCACATAGCATTCTATAAGTATTGTTGGTGTTGTTGTGGAGACGTTACACCACTGCATTCACAGAGACACAATTACGGGCATGTTTGGGTTTCAAATTGGGAGCACTGAGACATGTTCATAAAATAAAATTTGAAAGGTCTTGTACTGATTATTAATTGGGTCTGATTGTAGATTAAGTGTGGTCTTGTCTTAATTCTGTTTCGAAAATCAAGTTGAAATAAAAGAAAAAGAGAGAAGAAAAGAGAAAATTGTTTTTACAAATTCGGTTTATAAAATAAAGTCTATTCAAAATTAAGTTTACTTGTAGTTGACGTTTTCTTGAACAGAATAGAATACATGAGTTTGTGGTCGCTTTTTTTTTTTTTTTTTTATGCTTTCTAATATGCGGTTGTGCCTTTTTCTTTTGGGTATAATTTATAACTGCTGAGAACGGAAGCTTGTTCATTAAGGGTCAACGATCGGTGTTATTCTTGCTTGACTTGTGCTCACACATACATCAATTAAATTAAATAATGCGTTAAGAGCCAAATAGAGACACGTTGCAGCGTAGTGAATGATATTATTAAAATTTTGAATTTTTGGTTATGAAATGGTAATACAATGAGACACTCACTACAATCCACGATTAAACATTGAAGATGAACATTGTTCCAAGATTTATTTAAAGGCATACAGGACATCCATCTTAACAATGAATTCCTTTGCTAAACTATTACAAATGTCTCCGATCATTGCGGTGTAATTAGCGGCATCTGCACTGTCTTTGGAGGTTGTATTTATGTTTAGAAGGTAGGCCCCAAAAGAATAATTCCAAACAATCTTAACGGCTCAAACCAATGTTCCTCTGTCTGTTTCCCACTATAGTTCACAATAATTAAGCATCGAAACGGTTAAATGAATTAGGATAATAATTCTTAACTTTTATATTATAAGATGAGTGTTCTTACCTACTTTCGAGGTGCTCTCCAAACTATTCTCTACCAGTAATTTGATTTCCTCCTCGGTATGTTGAGCTTATTTGGCTGGTGGGAGTGGTACCTACAAAGTTACTTTGACACTGAAGTCAATAAATGAATTATCAAAGTTAATATATATTTAGAAGATGATCTACCTGCAATGGACCCTTCTTATTTATGATAATAGTGTGTATGGGTTAGTGGGATAGGACATAAGTGATTACCTAGTTAATGAGTTAGTGAGATAGGTGATTGAGTGATTATCATTCACTAATAACTCAGATCAAGAAACAATTGCGCTTTTCGTCAACATGTTGTCAAGGTTGCTGAAGTTTTTGAGTTCATACAAGCGTAAGAAATGTCATTACATCTCCATATCAGATTGGTACTTAAATTCGGTTATGTGCATGACTTCTTGTCTGTTAAAACTTTCTGATACAAGTAGGCTTTTGTGGTGAGATAAGGAGAATTGAGGAAGCATTTTTTGGATTGATTTTTTGAAATACATCTAGCTTAGATTGTTAAATCTTTTGTATATGTACACCTTGTACATGTAGCTTTTGCTACAATCATATATATAATACAACTTTGCCTTTCAAAAAAAAAAAAAAAACTCAGATGAACAAATTATATTTTGGTCAGCCAGTACAATGAGAATTTGATGATTATGTTTAATTCCTTTTTGGTAGACTTATGTAACTTTTGAAAATAATGGGTAGTCAGTACAAATTATTTCGTTTTTTGTGATGTATTTGTTTTTTAAAAAAATATAATTTAATTAAATACATTTATTATTTATTTTTAATCTTTGAATAAATTTTTAATAACATTATTTTAAATAACAAGAATAATTATGAAAATAAAATAAAATACTCAAAATATTAATTGAAAATTCAAAGAAAGAAGAATAATTGTAGGAATCTAAATCACTTGGAATGAAAATAACTGATAGACGAGGCTGACGAGCTGAAGAAGTAGAAGAAAATTGGTAAAACTATACAGGCGTGTATTTTAATTTAGTTGGAAACATGAGACATACAGATTAACTTTTTGAGCCAGTAGTCATTGTATCTACGAGCCATGTTAGATATTACAAAGTATTTGTGTAGTGTGTTTTAATCATGAAAATAGCTTATATAAACATGTCTAAATAATCAGGATCGACTAGCTAAAGATCTTGATATCTGGTTTGATTAGAGACACACTTGATCACTACTTGTATCTATCTTAAATTTCTCGAACGTTTGTCTCTAAATCAGCCTGACTGTGCTTTAAACTCAAAATGATCCCTTCTGGAAACCATTATTGTTTGAAAAACATAAATCAATTCTAGATTTCAGATATTATGACCTTTAGAAAATTGAAATTTATTGATCTCAACATAATTTTTTCGGCACTAGTTTATTTGTTTCTAAGTCATATAACTTTATTCTCGGAAATGTGTCATTCTCATGTTTATTACATGAATATATATTCCACCTTATTTCTCCTCCCTACTCCCACGTAAAAGGATGGGAATACTATATTTCCTTGGAAATGGAAGATAACTTCTCACTTTCACTTTATTTTATTTTATTTTATTTATTATTTATTTATAATTAAAACAAAATTTAAAATATGTCAAGGAATGAAATGTTAAGTAGTTACATGTTGATGGAAATAATATTTCCAATAAACATCCTTTTCAGGAGTATAGTTTACTTGAAAAAAAAAAGTCTTCTAAGAAAAATTCTAAAGTAACACCAACAATTAATGATTACTTTTTATTTTATTTTATTTTAATACGTAAGTATGGGTAAAAAAATGAGTTTGACTCTCCGAACCAACCCATCTAATCCAAATTTTTAAATAAATTGGAGTTATCAGTCTATTAACTTGTTTTGATCGTCTTTGTTTTGATTCGTCAAAAATATGAATTTATCATGACAAGACAAGGTCACCCGAACCAATAATTTTTTGGTAAATATAATAAGATTTTAAATTTCCATTTTAATATGAAAATAGTGTTATATTTACAATTCAATACTTTTAGAGTGTATTTGAATAAAAAAATTTAAATGAAGGGATTCCATACTCTGAGACTTTATGTCCATAATGATGTCATGCTTACTTTTGATACTCTAGATAAACAAATCTTGATTGAACCTATATTTACCCAATGGATACAGATAATTTAAAATTCATTATTCTGAGATTTTTATATGAAGAATTTAATTTTTTTAAATTTTAAATTAAAAATATGAAATTTTAATTTTCTTTTAAAATATGAAAAATTAAAATTCTCTTCTACAGAAGCTCTCACCGCACCACTCTATTGCCTCTCCCTGCATGAGGTTCAAAATTTTGAAAATGAAAAAAATTTAATTTTTTTATCCAAACACAAAATTTGAAAATGAAGATATTTAATTTCTTTATTCAAATACAAAATTGAAAAATGAAGAAATTTCAATTGAAACATGTAAAATTCTTAAAATTTTAAATTACCTTATCTAAAAATACAATTAAAAAAAATATTTACCAACAAGTTCTTATCTCAATCTGAGTAATGTTAAGCTTGATTTTCTTAAAAAAGATTTTGAATTCAAATTTTGTGGATAAAAAAAATTATTAACAATAATCAATCATTTATTTTTAGCAAAAATTAAGTTAAAACATTTTTTAATAACTTTTTAATTTTTATAATTCATAATTCTTTTTATTTTTTTTTGACGGTCAACCCATCAACTCACCATTAAATTAGGTGAATTATGTTTTTCAACCCATGTTTATTTGACGAATGTTACACTCTTGAGCTGTCAATTTTTCTAAGCTTTCGTGTCTGATATAACCATTGCCAAAAGAGTAAATATTGTTTTTCACTAAAATTTATTGGGGAAGTAAAATTGCGTGATAAAATGAATATGATTTAAAAAATAGAAAATCTTGTTAAAAGATTTGAGCAATTCTATTTAAAATGACATTATTTCTGTGAAAATGCCTCTCCTTGACGGTAAAATTGGCACCTAGTCATTCGTAATTCCGAAGCAGTTTTCCAGCCAGGAAAAAATAAATGATGAAGGCGAAGAGATTAAGCAGTGGCAAAGCTAAAATATTTTATATTTCGATTTGGATTTGTTGGCACCCAGCTGAGATGCCATGCCATGCTTTACAACATCCGTGCATTTCCTACACATCCTTAGCAAACATAAAGTTTAGCACCTTCACTCTCTCATCATTCATTCACTTCTCTCTCTATTCAGAGTCTGAGTCCATGTTTCCCATTGCTTTCAAACCTCTTGGTCTCTGCTGCATCAAAACAAAACAAAAAAATACTTATTTATTTACGTGCCACAAAAATAATATCTTCTCATTTCTTCATGTAATCAAAAAGACAGATTGTACAGACTTTCTTTTTCTTCCCCCCCCTTCCAATTTACCTTTTTGGATATCTTCTTCTCCCTAACCTCGTAACGTTCCAAGGTAAGATCGCATAACCATGCGCCAGGACTAACAAGCTGTAAAGCAAATCAAAGCATATTAAGAACACAAATCATGCATTTGTCTACAATTTCAATACATAACATCCAAATAAGACCAAAAAAAAGGAACACAAATAAACAAATAAATAAGAAAGAGTATGGTAGTTGAAAAGTTGCCAACAAACTATAAGCAAGTAGGGTTTGAAAACGGGGGAGGTTGAGTATTTATAAAAGAGTAATGATTCTCTCACCACCTAAATAGTATTCCCACCTAATATATACTTCTCATTTCCCTTTATTTTTGTTTCTTATTACAGCAGATCATCAATTATATTAATTATTCATATCTTTTTATGGGTGGATATCTACACAGAAAAGTGGTGAACCAATCTTTTTCCTTCATGAAAATGTCAAAAGAAAATTTTTCTAAAGAAAGCCAACAGTTAAAATAATATATAAGTGTGCTTCATCTTTACTTAATTAAAAGCAGGAAAAAGAGTTTAAAATGTGATGTGCCACACACTTTTATCATTCAAAAACCCAGAAATAACAATAGTTTCAGATAAAAAATATTCTAAAACAGCAATAAAAATGAAATAAGAATGATTTAAATCTTATTTAAAATTTATCACTACACGTTACAAATTTAATTTTTACAACTACTATTTCTTTACCATGAGTAATACTGTATTTTCTCTAGATTAGAGTTACACTATCAAAACACGAGGTTCTTCTCTAGTAATGAGGACTCAATTTGTCGGTTAGTAAGAATTTGTAGTCTTTTATTGATAAGTCTCTGTGAAGAGTAAAGACTATTCCATAATCAGGGCCATCCACTACAACTGGCACCACTTAGGATGCAATCCAGTATGTTCGCTCCTACTTTCTAAAATATGCATCCAATTCCAAACCCCTTGACACGTGTATGCTGTTTCTTTGTGTCTTTCACTTAATTCATCTTTTGTTTTTGTTCGTGATTGACCAAATCCACCAGAGCCCAACAAGTGTGGTGTTGATTAGATAGACATCAAGTGGCCGAATGTCAATAAAAAATCAACCTCTGTCATGATCCTAATAATAGCATAATATTTTTTATTAAAATGTTTGAATAAGAACACAGATTTTTATGTTCTTTCATTAAGCATACGGATTTTCACTACCTAGTTTAGGATAAAGCAAAAATTAAAAGACACGTACGACACAAAAAGAGCAACGGAAATTTTTTTAAAAAAAAAGTACAGGGCAAAGATTATTATACAAGTCCGGGTAGGTGTGGGGAATCAATTGAAGTATACTATTCAGCTTTCCCTACCTTAATTTTTATTATTTTATTATAGCTTGTTGTTAGCAAAGAAGTTTATTGTTTATTTTTTTATAATTTTGGTTTCGATAATGCCAATTCCTATTATTAAGTTTCAAACGAAGGTAGTTAGTTGTTATTTAATTATTTTGATAAATTAAAAAAAATTAAAATGTGTTACGAGAAAACTACATACGGGAGGTGGTGGTGTGTCAGAATACCAAATAATTATGGTCCGTCACTATTCGGTGTGAGCCAAGCTCCCCTTGACGCGTGTAAGTCACTCCACAGCTGCCAACCACGTATGGCTTTTCCAGCAAAAGGGAAACGTAAAACACCAAAGGAAAAAGGGGCACTCACCCACCGTAGTAAAGAATATCACCACAACAAATCACATACTAAAATTAAAATATGCTTTAGTTTACTTGGTTTCACATTCACACCCGCTCTATTATTATATATATATATATATATATATATATATATATATATATGCGCTAAGGCATTAAAGAATCTACGGCACTTCATCGAAATTCTAAATTTGGATCCGTTATTAAGATTAATTTTTATTGTTGTCATTGTATAAAACTATAAATCATACTAGAGCATCAATTTATACGAGCTGCTAAGATTTCATATACTGGACATAAACATAAATCATGTTTCATCATGTAATGAATAATAATTAAAGTTGGGAAAAATGAAAAAGCAGAAAAGGAGCTTACATTGAGGGTTCGTTGAATGAATTTAGCTCTCTTCTTGGGTCTCTGAGGCAGCTTTGAGCCCTTAATGGCGAGAAAATCTTCTTCCTTCTCCTTGTTGGTCAAGGCAATCACGAACTTGGGTGGCCAGACCGGCGGAGCAGCCGCGTCACCGCTGCCGGACGGCGACCCTCCCTTCTTGCTATCGTGCGCAGTGTCTGACGAGGCTGCGGACTTGTTATTTTCATTAAGATGGTTGTTATGGGCCCCTCTCTTATCGTGCGCACCCCTGTCCGGGGAGGCAATTCCCCTAACACCCCCGTTGCTTTGTCCTCCTCTCATGGCACTTGAACTTTCTGAGTTCCTAATTTACAAACCAACCAAAAATTTCAAAACACAAGTCACATGTAGTAAGTAATTATCATTCCTATATGTCTTTCTTAATCGTAAGAACATGTATCACATCACATCACACGGCATAATAAATAGGGCAAAGAAAGATGCATTGACAGGTTATATTTTAGAGTTAAAAAATAATAATTATATATGAAAAAGTAACTAGGGAGTGGTGAGTTTACGGAATTAACCTTGGGAGGGTTGATCTAGATCGGTGGGTGGGAGAAGCTGGAATCTAGACTGATTTTTTTTGCGTAGAATAAGGGTTGGTTTTTGGCTCCTTCCCAGACTTTGTATTTGTATAAGTATTTTGCTTTCAAGGAGGGTGGGTAGTTTAATTTATTTTCCTATGAGAATGAGAATTGGATATTTGAGGGACCTAAGAGAGAAAGTGTGTGTGTGTTTGGGGCCGTTGGATTTAGAGAGCTTTTTATTAGGTAACGAAGATGAAGAGTGCTACGTGGTGGAATGTTGAAGGAGACGGGCCGGATCAGCGACCTGGTCCCTCCAATCGGACGGCTATTATGGAAAAGGACTTTTCGTGAACACGTGGAAGGAAACCGTCCATTCCATGTTTCCAACAAAGTCTAGTAGTAATTGATGTGAATAATGAGGTTCTAGTTCTGGTTCGCATGACCGCGTCCTAGATGTAGATCCAGAAGCTGCAAATGCCTCTCTTCTAACTATAGGGCGGAGAAGGATACTGAATAAGCTCCTCCTTAATTACTTTCTTTCTTTCTAAATTTTGAAGAATTTGTTGATCTTCATATAAATGCTATCACATGAATAACAGTCATAAAAGAATGAAATTATATTAAATAAAATGAAATACCAGACGCAGAAGATTTGAAAGAGTGAAAATAATTATCCTCGCATCTTCTGGGTTTATTTTACAGATGGAAAAGTCAGAAAATATACAAAAACTAGATCTAGCAAAGAAAATGTCAACGGCTAAGTATCAAGAAGGACCAACCTTAAACCTCCCAAGAAATGTCAAATTCCTTGTTAGACGTCAGAAGCAAAGCAGCAAGGTTTGGAATATTAACTTGATTTAGATTATTGACTTGCCCGTTGCTACCGATGATTCTAATTTAGAATGTAAAGCAACACATGTGATGTAGTTTTTTATTTATAAGAAAAGAACAATAACTAGATACCCACTACTAAAGCAATGTCTAAAGGATTCCCCTTTGGGCTTTGAGAACTCACAAGTTAGTGTCCCAACCAACAATTAAGCTAGAATCATCGCCCAAAACTATATTTCTGTTTATTTTGTGCCTAAATATCATAATAGATTAATCCACACTCAGAACCCAAAATTAATACCCTATGACCTATTTGTGAGGCAGACATTAGAGTAATGTGATCTTCTTATACTTAGTCATGATAATATCTCCAAATAAATTTTGAGGAAATAAAGAAGGGGATCTCACGCACTTACCGTGAGTTCCTATTCATTCTTTAATTTGGATGAGACATCCGCAAGGAACCTGATCAATTGGAGAGTGGACAGAATATAAGCCTCATGTATTCAGCCCATGAGTTTAACGAAAATCATTTGACTAGTCACCCAAATTTTATTTTACATATATTATATATTATATAGCTGGCCCCGGAGGAAATTTCGTGGCAGACATGGGCACTAAACAAACTCAAGAGCACTGCCAAATTTCCACACATCTGCCCCACTACTAGGGGCTAGACTTTCATCTCATGGCTATGGGCACGCTATGCTTTTTCTATGCTACTTTTGCTTCTAGTGTGCCACGAAACCACCACTACTACTCCACACACGAATTCACTCCAAAGACTTCATCAGATATTTGACACAAACCCCATGTGCTGCTTGCTTGGAATTAATATCAACAGCGAATTTTATAATGAAATATCATCGTTGATAAGAAAAGAAGAAAACACTATCTTCTCGTTTGCTGAAAATACATCAACAATTCATGTACACGACAAGTCCAC
>PYAF01004627.1:2448333-2476680 GCA_007407185.1 Glycine tomentella
ATAAGTATGCATACTCAACTAAAAAAAAAAAAAAAAAGAAAAGAAAAAGAAAGATAGATAGATTAAGATTTAATTTAAGTAACAATTTTAAACTTCATGAAAGAGAACACAAAAATCTTAAGTTTCCCCTCTTTTTTGAGTATAAAATCCGGAATCTAGCCAAATTGCCCTCAACCTCATCTCAGATCTCAACCCATCTCAGTCTCATACTCTCTCAATCAGAAGGAATAAAAAACAAACATTAAATCACATTTCATTTCATTTCATTTATCTATAAAGCAAGACAAAGACAAAGTAACAAAGTGAATGGTAGTAATAGCGTTACCTGAGAATTCGTGGTTGCGGCGAAGATGGACGTTGACGGAGATTCGGATACCCGTTACTCTGATGATGATGATGATGATTATTGACACCGAACGTGGCCTTATTTAAAGAATCCTTGTCGGTTCTAACGACCCGGCGATCCACACGAACCGTTGTCCTCTGAACCGGACCGGAAGAATCGTCCTTAACCTGCACCTTCATGCACCTTAGCCGCTTCCGATTCCCCCACTGCAACACCAAATCCGACGTCGTTGCTTGCCTAGCGCTATCGGAACTCGCCCTCAACAACAACGACCCTTCCCCTCCGTTTTTCTCTCTAACACTAGAGATTATGTTCGTATTGTTATTGCTCCGAATAAATGACTCTTTCTCCATCTCTTGAACCCGTGCCTGCCACCACCACCATCATCATTATCATCATTGAAAAGATAAATTTACTGGAGTAACCATTAACTCTAAGGTAGAACAATAATAATTGGAATTAAGAATTAAAAAAATATTGATACATTTTTATCCAACAAACTGAAATTGAAATTGGCTCTATGGTTACAGGATGTGTGCATCGGACGGTCCATGGATTCCGAAATTTTATTTTTTTCTTAAAAAAAAAGGGGGAATTGTGCACTGTGAGCATCTTCTATATCTGGGTCAAGACAAAAATGGATGATGACAGTTACGAGAGGGAGAACCGGAGATCATGAAAATTTTCTGGCTAAGATATACAGTATACTATATTATCTTGAGATTCAATTTGTACATGGAAAAAGAGGTTCAATGTTTTTGAAAGGATAGCTAAGACAATGTGAAAACGAGGCATCAATTGATTCAATTCAACTGGTCTCGGAAGGCTCATCTTTTCAAAGCGACACTCATACTGTCTTGTGACCGATTGAGATTAAGAAGAGATCCAGAAAAACTGAATGCGTTACCTTACAAAATTAACAGTCGTCGAGCAATCAATTTTCTATTTCCTGCAGGAAATGAGGAAAGGGAGAGAATTTAGAGAACAAACAAAGACGGAGGAAATGAACATCAAAACTGAATTAACTGCTGCAGCGAATCAAGTCAATTATTTTTGATGAAATACGTTTAGTTTCTCTCACCTAAATCTGGTCCTGCTGAAACTCTGGTTCAACCGTGTAGGAAAATTGTCCAGATTTCAGTTCCAAAGCTATGGAAAATGCAAATCTATGCCGAAAACTCAACTAATAATGACATTTCAAACTTCTATCTGAGACGATGGCCAAGTAGCGATCGTCCCTGTATCGTACAACTTGCACAAAGTTCAGAGTTTCAAAATCCGTCTTTTTTCTCTCAAGAGAAATATATCTGCAGAAGCCCAAAAACAAAAAACAGTAATAACTTAGCACAGACGCCAAACAGAGAGGAACGGAACAAAACCAAAAGCTCTTGGCTCTTATTTACAAACCTTCAAAACTTGAAAAATCTTATGCGCCTCTAAAAATCTCAATGAACAAAGGAAATTTCCAGAACAGATTTCACTTGAAAATTTACAATGGAATTCGGACAAAGCCTGGCAAATAATACTCTTAGGAACAAAAATGAACCCAAAAAAAATTAAGAAGAGAAGGATTAGAGTCAATCTACACAAAAACAAGTTTCATTCTTCTCCGTGGCCAAAAGGAGAACCACAAGAAGAAGAAGAAGAAAGAGATATTGAGGCCGTCTAAATAGCAAATCTCATTCTATCTCAAAAAAGTGTCAGATCCTTAACATTCAACTTCGGGTTATGTGAATTAGTGTTGGAAATTCCAGAGCAGCAAGAAAGTTGTGGGAGATGATGGAAAGAACAAAGAAGAGAATAAAGGGGTTGAAGAGGAAGAACGAAATGGTGTGTTTCCATTGAAGGGCCTGTTTTATATACATCTTGTATTACACTTCTTTGCACCAACCGTCCACTCTCTCAGAGTTGATGACCGTAGATCAACAATCTCACGGCTTTCCTCTTTCCTCCCTCTAACCATTCACGGTTTCCCCTTACAATCCCATCATCCATGCCCTCACGCCGTTTACTCTTTCTCACGACGTTAACGGAATCTGTACACTCCTCCTCACGTTCCAATTATTATTTGAGTTAGCCATCATTTATAAATATATATATATATATATATATATAATTATAAACTTAATAGATTCAAAAGGTTTGATCGTATTATATTTAATGAGAGAATCATGTTCGAAATTTTATTGTGTTTTAATTTTTTTTAGCCCACGACTATTATATATCACGGTCGAGATACTCGTTGTCTATGATTAAAGGAAAAAAAAACTACTATTGTTTAATAAATCTTTTAATATAGAATCGAATTCCTGTATAATATACTTAAAAAAAAAAAAAAACTAATTATCTCCCTTGTAAATTCTTTTTCTCTCACTTAATTTCATCGCATTCCCGCGCCCTGAAATAACCAGGGTTAGTTAACCTGCTCTTTTTGTACTCAACCAAACTATAACATCGGTTACCTGGCATTGGCAAGTAGCTAAATCTGATTACTTGAATCTACTAATTACCGATTGACCAAATCCTGGCCATCGATATGTATACGTCACTTTAATTTGGGTTCCCATGAATTCATAAATCCATTTTTCATCTAACTAAAATAAAAATTTAAACATGAGATTTCTTAAATTAAATACACTAAAATATATTGAGCAAATTACTCCTTTCGTTTTTATAATTTTATTCATTTCTAATACTTTTATGGTTTAATTTATTTTATTTTTTTGGCTATGTTTTTATACTTTTCAAAATCTAAAATTAGTCCTTAGTTGCTAAGGGCTGTTTATAGAATTTTACAGTTATAGTTGCGTGTTATTGTATGTTACCATTATAGATTTTAAAATATATATTTTTTTACCAAATATACATTCTATTGAAAATGAATTATCTACACAACGGGGTTACCATTAAATGAAAACAAAGCGTTGGCTTACAAACACGATGTTGTGCCCTGTCGTATTAATTAGAAGTTCCAAGGGTCCATATGGTTCCACTGCATCTCCCCAAGTAAAAGTAAAATGCCTTTGTTACAGCATCTATTCTGCACGAAATTACAATGTAAAGAGGTTTCCCCAGCGTCCCATTTGTATTTATAGGGTTGGTATAAGAAATCATGACTAGAGTACAGTCCATAACACTCGTAAAGAATGATGTTACAACGACTATACTCGGTCTTCAATGGAGCGCATTCTAGGAATTATGCACTGAAACCCCTGCGCATAGAACTCCAGGAACTGGCAGGGATATTGACACATGCTTGTGCTGAGGCCTCAGCCATTTGCTCTTTCCGTATTCCAGCGTTGCAGAAGTTTGCAAAGGACCTCATATGTTTCATCCCATACTGAGACAGGGATCCACAATGTATCTCAAAAGTCCTAACCTGCATTAACAATAGATTAAGACACAACTCTGTCAGAAATCAAGAGCTTTAGTGCAATCAAGAAACAAATGCTAATTTATATACTTTATAGTTCAAATCCAACATCATTTATCGGAAGAAACTGTTGGAGGCCCTGCTGACATCTCATAATGTAATTATGTGTACTAGACAATTAATAACAAACAGAAAAGCAATGATTCAATCATACGGATTCTTCCAAGCACAATTCTTAAATTGAAGCATCCATGCTGCTAGATTTTTTACTTGTTATTGACTTTTTGTAGCTTGTAGGTGGCCTACCTATGGTGGATTCCTTTTTTGCCAAATCAATGGCTATAAATTAAAGGTGCATGTTAGAAATAGAAAGGGACTTGTACTAACAAACTCAACAAAGTGAATCAAGGAAAACGGTACCAATGTTTTAAGGCAGTCCCAGTCATCAACAAGTGGTTGCCCAGTAGGTCTAACACTGCTAAGCAGTTCTGGACCCTTTTCGATGCCAAATAAGAGCTTTCCAATACGTTTCATGCTGTCATCTATATGCATTCTGTGAGACATTGCTTCAAGAATTTGTTTCTCAGCTGCAGCTTTCCTAGAAGATCCCACAGGAGCTTTCCGGAACTGGCAAAGAAGTGAAGAGGAAATCAAGAAGGTAGAATATAATTAGTAAAAACAAAGACTTACAGTAGAAAATAAGCATCAAAGAGACAACCCCCCCCCCCTCTCTTTCTTTTCTCTTTTTCTTGTAGTTCTAGCATTAAAGCCAATTACCAACACTTCAAGACTTAAAACTACTAACCACTTACTCATGTTACATCTGCACGGGATTCACACAAGTTTTCCGTATTTACCCAATAGTTTTATCATTATCTGTTCCAAGATTTCCTATCTAGCTAGTTAAAGTTGTGGCACATTTTATACAAGGAATGGGCTAAAATGGAATAGTCATTCCCAGTCTAAAGCTTGGCAGCTTCAAAAAGGGGATGACCCTTAATTGTTTGGTACATGAAATGGATGTGGAATGGAATCAATGGGAATCACCATTCTATTGATTATCCTCTAACTATGAATATACCCCTCCAAATTTAAATTGCGGGAGCAAAATCATGATGACGATATGATTAAGCAATTATTTCATAAAATAAATAATAAAAAAACCATGTTTCAAACATATGTTACCTTATCCCAGAAATGGATGAGATCTGCATCACGTTGGTTGACTGCTTTTGAAGGTGGCACCAATGAGTTTTTATGCACAAAAGTAAAATTATCATTAGCAGGATTTGTACCCAAATATAAGACGAGATTGTCCTTGCTAAGCCCTATGTCACCATACTGCATCACGTGAGAACCATAAATTGAATTTCCATTCATAGTCCTTTGTTTGACCTGTGAGCATAGGAGTAAGAAGATATCTGTCACACAACTGAAACATATCTTCTACATTCTTGGACCCATCAAATTTTAGACCAGAAACTATATCAAAACAGACAATATTTTCCCATGTATTTAAGAAACCAAGGTATCAAATAGCATTCAGTTTATATTAGTTGATTGCAATCAATGCATAAATGAACTGAGTTAGAAATGGAATCTTACCAATTCGTATTGTTGATGTAAAGTTTCTGTTTGCAAATTGTGTATGTCACTGTTCAAGAGTGTAGCAGGAAAAATATCAGTCCATAAAAGACCTTAGAGCATTACTCATTAGAAAAAATAATCTTCTAACACGAAAAAAGTTATCAAGGGCATGAAGCAAAAGGTTTTTTTATATATAAAAAAGGGTTTGGTAAAGTACAAAATAATAGGCAAATATAGTTTCATAGTAACATGTTCATGTCACAGCAGTCACAGGCCTTCAACAAGGTCATGGAAATTCCCTAGGTAAAAGAATTGCATCCAATATATCTTATTTATGGCCCCAATATACTTTTATAATCATTTAAGACTTTGAGTAATGACTAATACAAGGTAATGTCTCTTTGTTATGCTCAAATAGTCATACCTGTCTTCCATCCAAGCAACACTGTACAGGTCACCCAGGCAGGTTTCATATTCAGGGGGAGGACTAGGATACTCCCCAGGACAATATGTTCCCCAACTGCTTTCTTCTGCATTTGAAGCTGTTGTTGCATAGATATTCAGATCTTCAGGAAGAAGACCTTCAAAGATACTCCCAGATTCACAGGCCTCTAGATAAAATACCTACACCATCATTGCATAAATCATAAATACTAAGAGTTAGTAAGTAAATAGCTAGAATGAAGATTGATACAAACAGTAAGCAAATCATAATTACTAGTGACTTACTAGGCTTTTATAAGTTCCAGAAGCATGCTTCTTCTTCAAGACTTCAATCAGATCGGATGCATACATGTATGGATTAGTAGGCATCCCTGAAATTCATTCCCAGTTAACCCACCCCCAAGGAAAAAAATCCCAGATAAGAAACAGAAAAGGGCAGATATTAGGTGTGAATAAACACTTTGTTGTATAGAGAGAAAAAATGACACTAGAAGAATCACCAATAAACAGTAGTATCCACTAAAATGATCGAGACAAAATGGATAATAAGGATACTGACAATGAAGACTATATACTCTACTTCACTCTTCCACTCGCTCCTTTTTTTCTTTTCCTTCTCTGTTATTTTTATGGTTTTTTTTTTTTGCCCCGCGGGGGGGGGGGGGGGGGGGGGGGGGGGGGTTGTTGCTTCCCTTTGTTTCATTGTTTACCCTTCATGTTACCCACATAAGGAAGAAGAATAAACAAATAAATAAACAGAAAGCAGACTTTTCATTGTATGACTATTTGATGAGTAAATGTCAAGGCCATAAGACAACATACCATGAAATCAACCCACAAATATTGGACAATGTTTCAGTATGCTGCATAATAGAATACTAAGTTCCCTCTTTAAATAAAAATCCAAATCAAGCACTTGGGACAATCTTAGGGATCAAAAAATATCCATAAAACTGTTATGAAATTTGAAATATGTGTTACCAAAAAAAAATTGAAATATGTTATTTTTAAACCATCATCTTAAGTTCTTAACCAACATATTCAGTTTATTGAGCTTAGCTTGACAACCATAGAGACTTTTAGCTAGGGAAGTATACAGAAGTTCCAATTTGAGGAAACTATGTTATAGGTTATGCTAAAATTTCCAATAACTTCATTCCATTCAAAATCAAGCAAAACGCACATAACCAACCCACCAAAAAAATACAGGAAACACACATAATCAATCCACAAAAAAAAAATACAGGAAACACACATTTACCATTAATAATTTCTAACACAAGAAGGCTCACACCATGCTGAAATACATGTAAAACATACACAATCCTTGATTTTCATAACAAAGTTTTGGTGAAAGGACTCAGAACTACCAACCTAGCACTCCCGGACCGCCATGATCAGAGTAGTATATAAATATATGATCATTGGGACCACTATCCACAACCTTCCCACTGCCACCAGTAAGAGCTGACTTATTTCCAAGTATAGCAGCAAAAAAGTTGTCAACGGTAACATCTTCACCAACGTAATCCTGCCACAACAACGTCTATATTAGTAGTCTATAAAGCTAGAATTGAAAACAGGATATGGGGTACCTAAAAGTAAGACAACAGACCTTAGGGACTCCCTTGTAAACATCATTTCCATGTGGACTGTTAATAATGACTCCAGGCCGCGGATTCTCTTCATTAAAAGCAATGTCATCATACATAAATACAACAATATTCTCTTCTTTCAGACCACCTTTCCTCAGTAGTTGATACGCATGGCAAACATCAGACTGATAAAATGACAAAGGCTCATCAGTCATCTTCAAAATTAACAAAGCAATACAAATAAGAGTTTAATTTATATCAACTGTTGTGTAAATTTTTTTACACCATCAACTACTCAGAAATCATGTGTGCTTTTTTCACGGAGGAAATAAGAAATCACAGTTATAATGACTTTTTAAGGTTTAATATAAAAGTCAACATACTTAGCGTAAATGATGGTTTGTGATTAGATGAAAGTGTAAAAAACTAAAAATCATTTACACTATGAGTGCATACAATATTTACTCTACAAATGATCAATTGTTCCAGGCTTTTATACCATGATTCATAGTTTGTAGAGTTCTATTCCGGATGATGTAAGTAGAAGGACTTCCTCTAAAATATCCAACTCAAAACCAAGGGTCAAAAGTCACAACTCACAAGTTTGCCATTAGAATACAGTGTCTAAAAGTAATCTATAAGAATGCAGTAATGAACTACTAAGAAATCAACCAGACAAATCAAAACAAAATATATATAACTGAGCTCATGACCAAAATTAAAAAATAATGATTGATAATTATGATGGAATGATTCAATTTCATGTCCTACCTAAAAGACAGAGACATTGAGGAAAGAATTGGAGTTAAGAGTGGGGAAAATAGGAAAGTGACCTGGTGCCTGTAATTCCAGTAGCCATTGGAACCGGCAATTAAAACGGCCCACCTCGTGCCCTCATCGTTTAGATCGCCACCAGGTGCTTTGAAAAACTTGGACGCCTCGGAGGGTAACCGGAGAATATCGTCGCGGGCACCGGAGGCGAGGGTGATGAGGGTGGCGAGGAGAAAGAGGATCGGAAAACGGTCCATGATGGGTGTGGAATTGAAGAAGAATAAGGGTAGGTTGGAATGAACGATTATAATGATGATGAGAGATGAATGAGAGTATCTCCTACCCCCACCCAACCAACCTTCCTTAAACTACAATTTCATGCATTTAATTCAAGGAAGGACAAAACACCCAGTCGTTGCGTGTTGCGGACTTCTCTTTGTATAGTAGGGCCCATCGCTCGCTCTTCTATTTTCGAATTTCGAGTCATCATATCATACCATAAGTAAATAAATTACTCTAACAAATTTGATAAGAGAAATATTAAGAGTATATTATTTAACATATTCTTTCAAATAAATATTTTTTATTGATTAAAATTTATTAAAAATTATAAAATTCGATGAATTTCATATGATATGTAATGACTTTTTCTCTTAATTTTATAATTTTAAAGAACTATACTAAATAGTGTGTTCTTAACACTCTTAATTATTAATGTTGTTATCAATTAATTTAATGTTTTCTTGATAAAAATGTTATTTTTAATTTAAAATTATTAAGAAAATTTAAAATAATACATTTTCTCACACAATATTAATTAAATTTTACTATCTATAATTTTTTAATTTTTTTATAAATAAAATTGTATTAAAAAGTGTATTAGTATCATCTCCCTAACTCTTATTGTTAAAAAATAAATCATGGGATAAAATATTTTCTTATTTGATGAGCAATTCAAGGGGTAAACATTTCCCGCTTTTTCTTAAATCTAACTTTGCTTTCAAGTTTCAATTTGTTTGACTTTGTTTAAACTTTTTTATTGAATATATGTTGGATTGTTTCCCCTGTTACATACTATAGCACTATTATACTAATCAATTCTGATGGTGAAATTTTCAAAGATTTTAATTACATATGTTCATTCTTACATCAGCTAGCTTTTATATTCTTTTCGATATATAGTTTGATTCAATTTTCAAGTTTTTAATTACATAATATTCCTTCTTACATAATTTTTAAGGTTGTTCAAACTCACTCAAATTTCATCTATTGTAGGTCTGGTTTGGTTAAGGCCTGGTTTGGCCTCCTCTATTTATTAAAAAGGTGAAATTTGAGCTTTTTAAAAAAATCAGGTTGTAGACTTAAAAAAAAACTTACTAAACCGGCCTGAATAGTGGGTTTATCTAAACTATAACTTATAAAATCATGTTTAGTAATTTATAATTTATAAGATAAGTATGTCTATTATGCTGATTTTTTACTTTTAATTATTTGTTCTGGTTTAATCGAACATTGTATAGAGACTTTCAGGGCAAGTCAAACCTTTATGCATGTCAGGCTCGGACCTTAAAAAATTATTTTTAACAGGTAACAAGTCAGACTTAGGCTTAGTGATAATGATGTGGGTCAGGCTTAGGCCCGCCAAAGCCTGGCCTGGTCTGACATATTACCACCCCTAATCCCTGTTGAATCTTGTGTTGATCAAATCATTAGGTTGTCATCCTCATCTTTGCTAACTTGTTTCATTTTGGATGAAAATGATGAAATGAAAGGTGCTCACTCTACATCCTTCCTTGTCCTAGGCTGCGAGGTTGGCATGGTTGCATGAAGAAAAACTACAGGATCTTTATTTGCATCATTCGCTCTAGGATAGAGCCTCATTGTAGCATGGCTCAACGTCTCAAACGATCCAATTCTAGGTATGAACCAAAAAGGAAGAAAGTCTTTCGTTGAGAGTTGTCAAATATTACAACAAAAATCGTGAGGAGCAACAATTATTACAAAGAGAGCTCACACAACTAAAAGGTCAATGGACTATAATTCATAATGTTGTTGGCAAGTTTGTTGGTGGTACATGCACGTCGTGCAGAGGAGGAAAAGTTTAAGCTCAAATGAGAACGTCATGACTAAAGCATATGCTATTTATTAGTAAGACACCAATGACACATTTAATTATGAGCATGCATGGCATGTTTTGAAAGATCAACCTCGACACAAAGAATTATTTAATGAAGGTTTCTCAAAAGGATACAACCCTGACATGCCAACAAGTTTTGAACATGACTCAACAACCCTATTAGTCTGCTCAATCGAAAAAAGGCAGCAAAAGGAAGAGCAAATCAAAAGTTACGAAAATTTCTTATAAGGATGCTCAATTCATTGCATTGCAACAACATAAGGAAAAAATTAGTAAGATGGACAAGTTGGTCAAAGTTGGAGGAGATGAAGATCCTGTTCATGAACACATCGGGGATGACAATGAGACACTCAAAGATCATGAAATGTTATGTAACATGATTAGAGAAAAATACAAAATGTAGTTTTGTAGTTTTATATTTTAGCATTTGTTGTCTTGTACTAATTTGTAGTTTTATATTTTAGCCGTTATTCAAACTAGCTGTTAAATGGTGTGCTACATATACTCCAAACATATAATGAAATTTCCATCGCATTCATTTTGTGCTATTCACTTCTTTCCAAATACTGTTAAACATCTAATGGATCCTAGCAATTCAAAGCACTATAACATGGTGGAATGGCAACTCATGGAAGAAGAAATTATAGGTAACAGGGAAGAAGAATACATGATGAAAATAATTGGCAAAAACAACAAGAAGCCAACAACTCTAGTAGACAAAGTTATAGAAAAATGGTGATTAATCGAGGTTGTGAAGAAGGACATCAATGATTGTTTGTTGACTACTTTGCTGAAAATCCAATATACATAGACGTTCAATTTCGCTCAAGGTTTCGAATGCAAAGGCAATTGTTCCTTCGAATTGTAGATGCGTTGAGCAATCATGATGAATACTTCCAAACAAGGTTCGTGCAACTCGGAGAATGGGTTTTTCACCATTGTAAAAATGCATTGTCTCTATTCATGTATTGGCATACGGATCTCTTGCTGAGACTATAGATGATTATGTTTGAATTCATGAAACTACAATACTATAATGCTTAGAGAGAATTTTGTAGAAGCCTAAAAGGTGTGAATGAGATATTTGTGGCCAAGTACCTAAGAAGACCTAACAACAACAACATTCAATACCTACTACAAATAGGGGAGGCATGTGACTTCTTAAATATGTTAGATTCAGTTGATTGTATGCGTTGAGAATGTTAAAAATTTGTCCTGTAGCTTGGAAATGTCAATATACTCAAGGTGATCATAGAAAACATGCAATTATACTCGAAGCAGTTGCATCACAAGACTTATAGATTTGATATGCCTATTTTGGTGTTGCAGATGCAAATAATGACATTAACATCTTAAACCAATCTTATTTGCTTAATTACATTCTGCAAGGAGAAGCTCCAACAATGCAATATACAATGAATGAAACTCAATATAATACGGGATATTATCTAGCAAATGGAATATATCATCAATGGGCTACATTTGTGAAGATGACCCCAATGTCACTAGGAGATAAGAGACAACTATGTGTCCAATGACAAGAATCAACTAAAAGGGATGTCAAGCATACTTTTGGAGTACTCTAATTTCAATTTGCAATTATACGTGGTCCAACACATGTTTGGCAAGTGAATACAATGAAAAATATAATATATGCATGCATCATATTGCATAATATGATTGTTGAAGATAAACGAAACAATGATCATATTTTTTAGCATTTTTATGATCATCTAGACAATGACATGTCAGCCAATCCATTAATTAATGGTCATCATTCTGACATTGAAAAATATTTGCAAAGGAGAGCATTTGTGCATTAAAAGAAAAATCATTGTTATGTATTTTTCTTAATTTATTGTGAACCCAAAATTAATGTATTTCTTTTTTCTTAATTTATTAATTTTCGAACAAACAAATTATGCTTCAAGAATATATATATTTTTGGTATATTTATTATTTCAAAATAAAAATATAAATGAATTATTATTTTAAAGCAAAAATTATATAAATATGTAATTTGAATCATGCCGAATAACATATGAAATCCAATTGAAATTCTTAGTAACATTATTGTTGGAATAAAAAGTTCATAAAGATCTTAAAAGATGATGTGATACATAAGACACATATAAAGTTGCTTAAGATTTTTGGAAAGAGATCACCTTATTCTTATATTTGTTTTAATTTTTATCTTTAATAATAATGTGGTACTCCATACAATGTGACATTATAATGCTATCAAATGATGATGACAGTAATGAAAAGTGATGAAAAAGATAAAAAATAGGATAAATAGTAATTTTTGTCTTTTTTTGTGTAGAACGTTGACAAATTCATTCATAAAATTGAAAATTTAAATTTTTATCCTTGAAAGTGAAAAAAGTGTGAAAAATATATTCCTACGTTAACTTCCGTCTATTACCATTAATTGAAAGAGTCTACATGACACATCCAAGGACAATTGAAGGAGCTGACAAATTTGTCCCTAAATATGTAGAGCGCTGATGAATTCGTCTCAGAATGTGTAGAGAGTTGACAAATTTGTCCTTAAATATGTCATGAAACTCTTTCAATTGATAATCACGAATGAAAGTTAACGAATAGATATATTTGTGACACTTTTTTCACTTTCTGAAACAAAAATTTGAAATTCTATCTTTTGGGACAAATTTATCAACTCTACACTTTCAATTACCAAAATAACTATTTAGTCTAAAAAAATAATTTGACTAAAATAATTTACTTTTAAAAAGACCAAAAAATTATATTATAAAAATCAAAACGAAAAGTATATTTAAGTACAATATTAAAACCAAATTTCACCGTCCTCTCAACGGAGACCTTTCTCTTTCTTCTGAAATCTGAATTTCAAGAGTAGGACTCGACTTGCCGCAGTTGTCTACAACTCCGCTCGCTCACATTGAAGCAGTGCCCATCGTTCTTTCGGGTTTGATTTTTCAGTCAACCCTTGCACTGCACTTCCAAAGCAACCCTCCAATCCTTTCAATTTCATTTCTCCATTGTTTTGTGTTTACCCTTCGTGCAATCGTGCTTGCCTTTGGTTTAAATTCAATTAGTTTTCTAAATTGCTCTATTTGAAATAAATGCAAACAGCGTTAGGGTTTGGATGAATATTTGATGAAAGATTGGACGCGAACTTTCGTCCTTTATTTTCCTCTCCAATACTTAAGACAATATACAATCTCAGTTTCATCTCCCTTCTCTTTCATCATTTTTATAGTTTTGGCTTGTTCCTATTGTAGTTGAGATTAGATTTGTGTTTTTTATGTGCTTTGATTGTGTTTCTGAATGCAGGTTAGCTGTTTGTAATGGAGGACGGGGATAACATTCTGGATGCCATACTCGAGGAGGATAGCTTAGATGATGATGTTGACATGGTTGATGTTGAAGAAGGAGAGTTGGTGGAACCTGATTCTCAAAATGTTTTGGGACAAAGCAGTGCCAGAGATATCAATGAAGCAAATCAAGAACCTCTCAGTAAAAACCAAAAACGTAGAGCTAATAAGAAGAAGAATAAGAAGAGGAGGAAGGGTTCAGGATCTAATGCCATGGACATAAACAGGTTTAACATTCTGCCCAAATTTAGTTTTGAAAGGAATTTTCATGTTGGCTAAAATATGTTTTACCCACTTAAACTTTAGTTCATGTATGTTTAACCCCTAACTTTTAAGGAGTAATAAAATGTCATGGGATTTATTACTAGAGATTGGAATCCCTTATTCACAAATGTCATCCAAATTAATGACATTGAAACCACCAAGAAAACGCTGTTTCAATTCACCCCATATCCAATTTCTGCTCAAAGTTATTTGCATGAGCTCCAAATATCTTGCTCAGCAACAATTGGAACATGCAGTTCCAATCCCTTCAGCCTTGCATTTTTTTTCTTTTCAGTTTTTCTTTGTTTTGTTCACATCTCGTCCGACGTTTTTGTTTCCATGCTGTATAATGCGTGTGTTATGAATATATGGCCAAATGGAAAGTCACGGTGGGGCCTAGGGGAAAGGCATGGTTTGGGAAGAGGTGGAGCTCCACCTGTTGCTTACTGAGGAGTACCAAATACCAATACCAATCCCCAAAATTTGGAAACTGCAGTTTAGATTAGACTTGACAATGTACTTGTACATAATAGAGTTGATGTGATTCATTACATTTATTGTATAGTATGGTTAGGTTCATAATTGTTTATTATTTTTATAATTGTCTCAGGGTTTTAAGTCTCGAATAGTGGCATGTAGCAGCCGACCCCATAATCACTATAGCGAGATAGCCACTATTTTGAATTTATTTTTATAGTTTATATAATGTATACTACATACGTGTAAATTCTCAAAAATGATAAAAATTACTCAAAATTAATTACACTCATAATTAACAATATAAAAGTCATAATTAAGCATTCAAGAGTTATGCATTTGTTTCTACCTTTTTATAGTCATATAATGCAGCATTCACAATCCTCAACCCTGTATGAATTAATATGGATATAAGGTTGTTTTTCTGTTTGTCCCTTTAAAAAAAAAATTAGCAGCTTTTCTGTACCTGTGATTAATTTCTAACAAACTGTCTGTTTTTCAGATTTGTGTTAGATACGTGTCGACGGCTCAAAGAGAAAAAGACATACATGGTATACACTGCTGTGGGTTGCCTTGGTGTCTCTGCATTAAGCGATCTCGTCAATGAGGTATTGAAACCCTGTTATGTCGTATGTACTTAATTTTGGTTTAATAAGCCAACTTACTGTGTTTGTTAGTATCTCTGTTAGATTTTCTATGAAATACCATGGCCAATTGGAAGTTAAAAAATAATTTAAGAACTACCTAACAACAATGCAACATATTTTTTTATCAGTAAATATTAGTTGTTAGTTAATTTGTTTGTTTTTGTTAGTGAGGGGATTCGAACCCACGACATCTCCCCCTTTCCCTTCTTCCTTATCCATTAAGTCAACCTTATCTCCAACAATGCATCATATGACTTGAATAATATTGATATTTGATAATAGTGTTTAATAACTGGTATGATTATTACTATCTACCCAGAGGATCTACCAACCCAATGATTTACTTCTGATTGCATTCCCGTACTGGAATTTACTGTTTCTCTTCAATAAATTTCTTACCCTTGTTTCTTGTCTTAGTACCTAGTAGTTGTTTCTGTCGTCTGTACAGTGTACACTGTGTTCACGAGTCTGAATTATTTTTGCCAACTATGTTTAAGCTTTTTGTTGCTAAGATTGATTTTCTATGGTGGTGTTAGTTTGATGGGATTACTTGAGGTACGGCTGCACGGTTGTGATGATATATTTTATTTCCCGTTTTGTCTTGTTATATTAACTACTTGAACTTCTCATATTATGGTTTCCACCACCTTTGTTCTGATCTTAATTCTTACAAATGTTGTTGGGTTTACATGGTCCTATGGCTACTTTCTGAATACTCCCAATCTTGGCTTCAGTCACTGGCTTAATGGCCTTCTCTGTTGATTTCCCATTGGAACGTGCTTTGCAGTTCTTTGAAATAAATTTTTATTTTTGCGAATTATTTTCATTTCTTCAATGGAAATGTGGTTATGGTTGGGAAGAGACATAATTTGCTCACTTGTTGTAGGGTTAAGGTTCTACAAGATTTGGTCAATCCTTGAGCTGTTTATTCTTATCCACTCTTTCAAGCACCATACGGCTATCCATATTCTCTGATTTGTGCAATTTTGTCCCTAACCTTGCAGATTTTTCTTCCAGAGGCTAGTTTGCTCCTTCCAACCCTCTGCTTGAGCTTCGATGTTCCTGGCTGAACCACTTCATTATTTAGTAATTGTGAAGGTTGATGTCAATATTTTTTGCTTCATATTGTCAGTTGTGGATGTGTGGAGAATATTTTCTCTTTTCGGCCCCATAAAGAATTTACTAAGCATGTGCATTGTTGTGCTGGTGAAGGGGAATCTAATGTTTCTCAAAATTGTTTAAGCTAAAAAAATTTGATTCTATTATACAATTTCTTTTAATTTTCGTTCCAGAAGCCATTTTGACTTCTCGAAAAAATGTCACCAAAATGACTAAAGAAGTGCTTTAAATTAATTAATAAAACATTTTTCCTTTAAAGGAAAAGCACAAACAAACTGGGCATTAGTAATTTTTGTTCACTTCAATGTAGCAACCAACAATTTCAAAGCCAAAATTGAATCTCTTTAAATTTACTGCTCATTATCGTGATTATTATTTCACTTTGACATGATCTCTGTTTTTTAACATTCTATTTTTTTTAAATTAAATTGTATGGCCGAATGGCAAACAGATAAGGAGCTATTGATGGTACAACTAAGATTTTAGATTATATATTTTAGGCATTATAAGGAATATGACTGGGCAGGAAGCATTGAGTTTAAATGGGTTTTACCCAAAAACCTAAAAGTGGGCTAATCATGCCGGAAGCTGCATTTAACTGTGTATCTAGTTTTTTTGTTGGAACAGAGTTTGACTTTTGGGCATCTGCTTCCTGAAATTTGCGGCTTTACTCTGCTAGGATTTTTGCGCTAGCATAGCATTATCAAGTAATGGGACTGGGGACTTCTTTATTGTAATTTTGTTATATTATAACCAATTATTTTATCTGTTACTCTCTATTTCTTCCTTTTCTATTTGATGTAAAGACTTTGGTGTTGTATTTTGGTTTACTTACACCTTTTGTTCCTCTACTATGGCTAATTTTGGTCACCTAATGAATTTAATCCCTTAAGTTTTTAATTGCTATAATTAAGTTCTTTCATCAGTTTATGATAGAACTGGTTCAGAATCTAAAGGAAAGAATGGATTTTTATAATTTTATAATAAACCTGAAATCCCAGTTGCTGTGCCAATGTGGTAGCAGCCTTAAACTAGGTAGGGTTAGAAGATACAAAATGAATGACTTTCTTGGATATTCAAGAGATCAGGACTCTTCACTCTCTCTGGGAGTCTAATCCTTTCTCAAATGATAAGATGCTTTCTCTCTCTCAAATCTCTATCTCTCCTCCTTGTTTATAGGCAATATGCAATATGCAATGTCTTGTTTCTTTTTCTTTTTAATACCATCTCCGCCTGCCCTACTAACCCAACTAACTAATTCCCTCACTAACCGACACCCAACTAACTACTGATGGGTATCTATCCAGTTCCCTCCAAATCCCTCAAATTTTCTACACAAATATCAAAGTTTCAACAAATTTATGGCTTATGAACCTTTCAAATTATTTCATATCTTAAATTCACCCTAAACCACCATTGTTTTTGAGAAATAAAGACTTTTTGGCTTTTAGGTTGTGGGAAACAGATGGAAGGACTTGATGTAAGGATGAAATATTTTGTTATATGTGCCTAGTGCTTTGTATGGAATCACATTGGATCATATCCACTATCTGCATATTGTATATTAATGAGACCTGCTTATTTCAATTTCAGACTGAAAGGACCCATTTTGTTCTAATTATTTTTGTTATTTTTTAATCTGGTCAAGTTGATATATTTAATGATGTATGGAAGTTGCAGGTGGATGCAATACAGGCTTGTGGAGGCCAGAAAACTGCTGATGGTAGACGATTCCGGACGGGGGGTGGAATATTATGGTGCATCTTAAAAGTCAGGGAACCAAAGGTCTTCAAAGAGATAATGAAAAAAGCAAAAGAGTTTGAGGTGTGATTTAACCTTCAATTTTTTATTTTTTTATTTTTTGTGATGATGCACTCTTTTAAAGAGAGAAAAAATGTTATGTTCCCGTTTATGCAGTGAAAATGTTATGTTCATTGTTTTGTAATAACTTATTGTTTTTTGCTGTGCATCATGATTATCATAATGCAGAAACAATTCAGACAGCCTAATGTGATGCAACGACCAGCGTCAAAGAAAGAGGATACTTCTCAAGGAGTACTCTTTTCATTTTCTGGCAGGGATCCGGGCAATGTTTTGGACAGCGATATTCTTGCATCCCAGATGCAAAATCAACATCAGCCGGCAACTTCTGAAGAAAAGCCTATATCTGTTCATGATAGGTTAAGGATACCCGTATCATATGATGATGATCTGCTTGGAGACAATCCAGTCAATGATGCAACCTGAATCTTGTAGTACAGTCACAGTGGCCTTCTAACTTGGCAAGCTTTTCTTCCCTTTTAGATGGAGATCTACCGATACATCTCCCTCATTTCCCTCTGGGACTAGGGCTATACTACATTCTCCTTTCTTCTGTTCCATTTTGCTCTCCGTCCCTCTCGTTTTTCTTTTTTCGCTTGTGTGAAACGAGTTCACGGATGGAGCAGTGGTTCCATTTTGATTTTTTATTCCCGAAGGAAATTCGACATTTATCTTAAAAAATAGAGGTGTTTATTTACTTCACCTCACTTCTTTCTATATAGTTACGAGGGAAAAAAATAAAAATAAGAACTAAAAAATGGAAAGAAAGAAAGAAAAAGGATATTTACTGCAGGATGTGTTCTGATTCCAATTGGTCAACGATTTTGGTTCGTGCGTGTATCCTTCCGTTCGAAAAAATAATTTTGTTGAGATTTTTGTTTTAAAATTACCCGAAATCAATTGGATACCATTACCAAAATTTAATTAGTGTTAATATTAAGAGCTGGACTAATGCCAGGTGGATATCTATTGTTAACTGAACGTTATGTGTAAGAGTTGAAAACTTTAAAGGCCTTTTGGGAAGTCTAAGTTTTATATTTTCCATACAATTGTTATTTATTCGATTATATATGATCACATAATTTTTTATACAAGTGATGAGAAGATATAATTTTTTATATTAGTGATGAGTTTTATTATTTGTTTAGTAAATTTTTATAATATATATTTTTTAATTTCTCTATTACGACACTTATTTTATATTTATCTTTAAAATTCTCTATAAATTCATTCTATAAAAGTAATTCTTCAAATGATATTACAATACAATACAATAAAATCATTCAGAAAAAAAACACAGTAATATAAAGAAGCCTTATCAATTATCATCCCATTACATCACGTATCAAAATTCTAAGGTGAAGATATATATGACAAATGAACTCGGTGTGGCTATAAATCTAAATAAGAAGTCGTGTAGAAATAACTCATTGTGTATTAAATGGAATAAAAGATGATATGATAGGAGAGATAGAAATGATGATAGGAGAGACATATACATGGATATCTACAAAGTAAAAGAGAGAAACTAATAGAAAAACAGTTATCAACTTTCTATAACTTATATCTGTCATCTAGCATCCCAACCAACATGCCAGCTATAACTTGACCTTCACACGGCAACTTTCTATAGTTTGAGGCAAACCACAGTGCAGTCATCAACCTTAGAAGAAGGATACTTGTGTTTCCATGCTGCGGTTGCTGCTTCCACTACTGCCCCTGCTGCTTCTTTCTCAGTTTCTGCCCCCCACACAATTGAACAAACCTCCTTGTTGCTTAGTACATCCCACACCTAAAACCAAAATGCCAAAATAAATCTTAAGATGCAAAATAAGACTATCTTAATTAATCAATCAAGCAAATAACACTTAATTACCCCATCACTTGCAAGTACAATAAACTGGTCGCTAGATGTTAGAGTGCAATACGAAATATCTGGGACGGCAATGATACCGTGGTCTTTGAGCATGAAATCTCCAAAAGCCCGAGACATGGCTAGGCCTGGTGAGTTCTCATTGGGTAACCACACTCGCTGGATGTGTTGTTCTTCCTTCAGCGCAAATACACGACCATTGCAACTTCTTATTCGTTCTGCTTCACCTGCATTTCAAAACACAATCACAAATATCTGTCATTTGATCACACCTTATTTACTTTTTTTGGTGGGTTAAATTAATTTACTATTAGTTTTAGCCAGAGACACAACAAGAATAATCATGATATCGTGAGAAAGAAGCTATAGCCTTACGAGGTAATCCAGGTTTCATATCCGTGGTCAATTGAATGGGTATGATTTCACCGTCAGATATTGTCCCCAAGATTGCTCTCGAGTCACCAAGGTTTGCTATGACAAGATCTTCTCCCTGTTCATTAATTATCGTTATGCAAGGTTATTACTTATTACAAGGGAGCGAAATTTGAGGAAACATGAATAAAAATTTATTAAATATCTAAAACAAAATTAATTAATTTATTAGAGATGAAAACATATCAAAAATCAAAAATATATTTTTTGATTTTTTAGAACTCAATATAATTTATTTTATTAGAGACTCAAAACAAAACATTCTAATTTCTTATATCTCTAAAACATGTTTTATTCATTCATTCATTAGTTTTACGCGGTTTGTTTGTTTACCTGTCTTATGACAACTACAGCAGTAGTTCCACTGCAAGAGCAGTCTAGATTCTCTTGTAGCTTGACCTCCTTGTCCATCACTCTGAAAGCATCAAGAATAGCCTCTTTCCATTCATGAGAATTCTTGTTTGGAGCCGATGAATCGTCTTCAACTGTGTCCACATGGTTTATTTTATCTCCCTTTTGAACCGTGTCAATATTCGCATGCACTTTCTTTTGGCTCAGTATGAGTGAAGACAAACGGTTGTTTACTATTTTGCTTACTACGTGACCATTCTTTCCATGCCCATCAAATACGCCACAAAATGCTGCGTTTTCCGTTCCATAACCCTTGTAAAGGAGCAAATTAAGGGAAGGGTCAGGCGAATAGAATTAAGTTAATTCAATAATTTTTAATTTAAATGCTTCATAGTATGTATAATAGTATAGTAGTTATACAATTTAGTTAAAGGTAGTTCATTATAATAAACATATATATATATATATATATATATATATATGTATGTATACCTGAAAAAGAGTGGCAGCATCTTGGTTAAGTCCTTTGCTACCTTGTTTAGTGTAAGCAGAGCAAAGACCACTTAGAACCTTGGTTGTTGCTTCAAACACTAATACATTTTCATCACGAGCTTCTTCAGGGGCTCCATGAATCGCTGAAGATTCAGAGGATATGCAGATACCCATTCCACCTGATTGGAGAGTTTTTCTTCTCTAATTTATTCTATTCAAAAGATGGAATAATTAAGCCTAACACTCACGAATTTGAGGACCCAATATATAGCAATCATTTGCAATTTAATAAATGAAAGTTGCTTATGTGGTTCCTTGTGGGAAGCATAAGCTAATGTAAACTCAATAATGGGCGGTGTTTTAATGGTTGTTTATTCAACAGAGTTGTCCCAACGCTGGCTTTAAGGGACATGTACGGCTATTCTTCTAAATTAATAATAATCAATTGGGTATGACTTTCTATATTTTAAATTAAGATCTCAAACACCATGAGAGATTCTACACTTGTGCAAAACTATTCTCTCGTTGAACGAATCATTTATTCTATATTACCATTCATGTGATGAAGTAACATTTTAACATTGCGTTTGAATTATGCACCTTTGGTGAATACCGGGAATTGTTTGTATTTATTTTGAAAAAATAATTGTTTATTTTTGCCAGTTTTTTTTCTCACGTTTTTTGCAAACTAGACAATTATTTTCTCACAAAATAATTGTTTCCAAACATGTAATCAATAGCTAAAACCTAGTCAAGTTTATTATATTCTTGCAATCAATTAGTTCTTGAATCAAATAATGATAATTGAACATTTTTTCCAATATTAAAAAAAATCATTAAGTATAAGACAATTTAAAAATGATATACTTTAGATACTTTCAGTGTCATTCCCTAATTATTTTCGTCTAATTAACTAAAAGTGGTAGGAATTAGTAAGTATCTAGTGAATTCTACAACGCACCTAAAAGGTTAAGATGAGTGGATGCATCTAGTATTTTAACCTTCGATTAATTTGACTTTTAAATTAATAAATAAAAAAGCATGAGTTGATTGATGATAAACACTTAACCTTTTGGATGCATGTAGAAGCGTATGTATTGATTTTGACATTTTGTTTGGTAAGTATCGGTTGAAGAAATGAAAGATCCTATAATTAGTACCTTGGCCAAATGGAACAACATTTCAATACTTAATTGGTGATTGACTTTCTTAAGTGTTCCAGAATGATTCTCATCGACCAACAGTACGCAGTTATATAAGTGGAGATTGAGTGTCTGAATTTTTCATGTATTGCAACACAAGTATTTTAAAAATAAATTAGAGATAATATATAATAATAAATGTATTATTATTTCAAGTTTGATTTTGATATATTGTCAGTTTAAAGATTTTAGATTCTCAATCAACTAATTAAAATAATTACATAACATGTCATTTTTAAAATAATTATTACAAAATTAAGAATTTTTATTACATAAAATCTATAATTAGATAATAATGAAAAAGAAATCATACTTTTTGATATTTTAGTTACATTTATTATATTAATAAGGAAAACGCAAATAAATAAGACTTTTTCAATTCCTAATGTGTATGTTATATAAAAAATATTTTTACTTGAAGCATAATCAAATATTTTTATTGGGTGAATTCATGATTTTTTTTGGCCATAGAATAAACATCTTAAAGTACTACTTAGGAAGTTAACATCTTGAATTCTCGATGACACTCTTTTATACATACAGATATGAAAATTGAATCTCTAAATTCATACTTAAAAAACATGATTATTTATAAATTGTATAATGTCACTTTATAAAAATCTAATCCTTTAAGCTCTGCTACTTACAAAGAGTTGAAACATATTTTTCTTTTGCTTAAAAGCAACCCAAGTTCGGCCAAAATATTTTTTTAATAAAAAAAGCAGCCCAAATAAATCTGAAATACTAATATTTTTGTGGAAGTGATTTTCTCTCCCAAATTTTTTTAATACACATGATAAAAAAAATTAAACTTCTATCTAACAGCATGTTTAAGAAAACTAATTATTACCTAACTATGGCAGACTGTATTAATACGAAAAACAAATATTTTATACTGTTTTAGTCTTTTAGACAACATTGATCTTAGCCGAGAACCTATTTATATTTGTATTTTAGACAATTTCCAGGGCATTGGCGTTTCTACGTGGCCTCGTTGAGATTTGAGAAGGCCAAAATCACAACAGGTGACGCTATATTATGTGGTTTTTTTCTTTTATTCTATTGAGTGTTTTTTTTATCAGTTCTTTTATTGAGTATTTTTTTGGCCAACATATATTAATTCCTCAGTCCTTTGGGCCCTCTCAGAATAATTATGGATTAATATCAACTATATAATAAATAATTTTAGATTAATATAAAATTTTATATATATTATTTATATGAAAATATTATCCAAATAAAAATTATAAAATAATATAATAATTTAGTGTCTTATCTTTATTTTCACACACACATATATATATATATATTAATTCCTCAAAATATAGAGATTTGTTTAAGAATTTAACATCTTCTAATAAATATATTTTTATATACACAAATCTAAAATTCATATCATTATAATAGTTTATGCAATTTTTTTTATTTTCCTAAAAAAGATTAGTTTTTTGTTTTAAATAAAAAGATTTTTTTTATTATCAATGATCCAAAATTTAAAAATGATTAATCTCCATCAAAAAAACTTGATTAACTTTCTTTAATAAAATTTTTCTTTTTAATTACATTTTTTATTTACAAAATTCAGATTTTCAATGTGCCAAATTATGTGATTTTTTACTCTTCCTAACATAAAAAATCAAAATAAGAAGAAAAAAAAGGTGAAATCTCATTTTGTTTCTTAAAAGTTAAAATTATGAGGCACTGTCATAATTTAGGCTCATTATTGTTCATTCACTATCTCTTTTAATAGTGTGTGATGTGATTAAATCGGTCAATTTGAATCAACCCAACCATTTGGAGTGATTTATCACAGACTAACACAATCTCTGACGGGCTGCAAGCCTAACAAAGCTAGTCCATACGCAGATACGCTACTGACTTTTTAAAATATAAAAAATAATTATAAAAAAATAATTTTATATAATAAGTAAAAATAAATTACATTACAAACTGAAATAAAAAATCATAGTTTATATTTGTATAATAAAATAGTTAAATATAGCACATAATAAATTTATAAAAATTTAGATAAAATTACACCGATAGTACGTACATCTTAACTACTAAGTGTTTACACAGATAAAATTTCTGAAATTTATACAGTTTTCACTTAGCATTTGTTTCCTACACTTTTACTATTGTATCTTGCAACTTCAATTACATTTTAGAATGAAGGTTTTCAAATGAATATGAACTCTCTCTCTGCGGCAACCTCCACTTTTTTCAATTTTTCACTATAATTTTTTATCCTAAATTCAATTCTGATAATTTATGCAAACATGCTATTAAACCTTCCTCTCATTGTGATGATCCAATTCAGCATACTACTCAAACTTCTTGGATTATAGCAGATGAGGTGACTCAACGTGCTTGCACTGCTTACACTATTTATCTATCCTGCTTGTTATACCTTAAAAAAGACCTATTAGGAGTGGAACAGTTGACACAGGGAATATGAAAAATGAAAATGGAAGCCATAGATTGCTAGGAATACAGCCTTAGAGAAATTAATAAAATTTGCTTAAATTAACCCCACTTAACTACACATGTTTCTGAAGATGTTCATATGCAGCCAACCAAATATTTAAATTAAAGAGGAAGTTCTTCACTCTCTCATCCAGACGCTGAATCATGTAATAAGCGGATAAATGTGTCCACGCATTAGTAAAAGAGACATAAACAACTAAAATAGTTCAATTACCTCATGATATTTCATGCATAAACGAGAATCATAAGAAAAAGCAGGAAAACCAAAAAGATAAGACACCTGAACTGAACAAAGACTTCTGAAAAAGATTTGGAAAGGGAAAGCATACTCGTTTGCAATGTAAAAAGAATACTTCCCCAAAATCATATTCGAAATATTTACTGACCAAAACCACCCGGAAAACAAAGCAAAAATGGAAGATACACGTTTAAACGGAGAAATTTCAAAAAAAAATTTGGACCATTTCTCGATTTGTGCGTGTCATCCTTGCGCAGGGGCCATGCTAATCTTCTCTGTATCGTTCCAATTTTATCGGATGTCCCCGAAGAGACAACAATTACTGTGGTGCGTCTAATTTTAAATGCTGATATTGTGGTAAGTTTAGACGGTGTGGGACTTAAATGGGAACGAGACAACATGCACTGAGTCTTGTGGGAAAAGGAAAGAAACAAAAAAACAAGGTGAAGTAATGTTGAGTATACACAGCCTCGGAGCCTCTGCCGGAAGAAAAACAAGAACCGTCTCTCTCAATAGAAACATCCAGATATTTTAATATATTTTTCTAGACAAAAGAATCAGTGCTGTAGGTATGACTAGTAGCCTCGTAGCATATGACTATGATGACTCTGCTCTCCACACTGCGGCCTAATCTTAATTTGACATTTTACCATTTATTTTGTTGAATATTACTACTGCTATTACTTTGTGATTAATATATTTTATTTTCTTACCTACATGGCTACGTTGCTCTGATTTTTCAGAAGAAAACTAAAATACTTCTGGAACGTACATCAGTTTATCATACTTACTAATACTGAGCATGCAGATATGAAATGGCAATTGGAGTTGGAGCTATACTAGACACTTGATAGTAAAAGAATGGTAGAAATTTCCTTTTGTTGAGCGTTTGACATGCGTTACACTTCAATATATTAAAGTGAAGTAATTGTCCATAGAAAATGTATAAAATGAAGTACCTAGTCCTGAGTTCTAAAAGAAGTGTGTTTTATTTTCCTTCTTGAAAACCAGAGATATGTAGGTCTATACTAATAGTAAAAATAATATTGAACAAAACAAATGGTGAAGTGTCAAATAAAAGAATAGATGCAGTGTGTAGAGCAGAGTCATCATAGAGCTCTAAGGCTACCCATAGATAAAAGATAGTAGGTTGCAAGGTACACTTACCCCACCGATTCTTGTGTCCAGAAAAATATATTAAAATATCCAGGTCTTTCACTGACTCCGTTTATATTGAGAATTGAGAGAGACGGTTCTTGTTTTTCTTCCGGCGGAGGCTCCAAGGCTGTGTATACTCAACATTACTTCACCTTGTTTTTTTGTTTCTTTCCTTTTCTCATAAGACTCGTTCGCACACAAGTCCCACACCGTCTAAACTTACCCCAATATCAGAGTTTATAATTTGATGCACTACAACGGCTGTTGTCCCTTCGGGGACATCCGATAAAATTGGAACGATACAGAGAAGATTAGCATGGCCCCTGCGCAAGGATGACACGCACAAATCGAGAAATGGTCCAAATTTTTTTGAAATTTCTCCGTTTAATCGTATGTCTTTCCTTTTCTATTTTCCTATGGTTCTGATCAGTCGGTATGGCTAGATTTTAGGCATTTTCATGCTTGGATGTGAAGTGAGCATCTACTCAGTTCAGGTGTCTGCTCTTTTTTGGTTTCCGTACATTTTTCTATGATTCTGGTGACTAGGCTGCATTTCAAAGGACTACGCATTCTCTCTCATTACAAGATTCAGATTTTCAGCATATAGACCTTTGAAAGAGTGAATAACTTGCTCTTTAATTTAAATAGGACAAACTGAACTAATTTGATAGGTGCGCGCTTTCGTTGGCTGCATATAAAGATCCTTAGAAAACATGTGTGGTTATGAATACTTCTAGTCTCTTATTTAAGTAATTTTTATTCGTACCTTATGAATACCTCTAGTCTCTTATATGCAATTAATTCTCATGATTTCTCTAAAAGCAAAAACAACGGAAAAAACAGACAACTGTACTGATAAAGACCATCTTAATTAGGATGTATTCCTAGCAATCTATGGCCACCTTCCTTTTCTCCCTTCATTATTTATATTCCTTGCATTGCATCAATTATTCCACTCCCGGGACGTAATTATTAAGGTGAAACAAGCATGATAGGTAAGTGTATGTAGTGCGAGCACGGTGGGTAAGCTCATCTGCTATGATACATCCAAAAAGTTTGAGTAGTATTATTATGAATTGGATCATCTCAACGAGAAGAAAAGTTTGAGTATGGTATCATTTTGAATTGAAAATTGTACACTTTGAAAGTCCATGTAACACTTGGTTTTAACGTTTATTTTCTGAAAATAATTTTCATTTTTAAATTTTTAAGATTTAAAAACATGTATTGAAAAAAAATAATCAAGGTGTCATTGCATTTTTGCTTTTTCAGAAAAGACTAAAAATATTGATTTGATGTTTTCAATTTTGGACCTGTTCTAAATTTTAAATAGTATTTTCATTCTTATTTTTTGTTTTCTTTAAAAATGAAAAATAAACACTCAAAACAAGTGTTATCCTCTACCTTTTCAGTTTATAAATTGTTTTCATGGAAAAATTATTGAATAAAACTAAATAAATTAATAAATTATATATACTATAAAAATAATTTTTATGTTAGATTGAATTAAATAAAGTATTAGAGGATATCCTTTAATAAGTAATTTTTGAAAAAAAATATATTCAAAGTATTAAATAATTAATTATCAATCAAATATAATTAGCCTGTATAAACAAATTCAAATAGGGAAATAACTTATTTAATGACACATTTAAAATAATAAAATGCTAAAGGTTCTTTATAGGCAAATAAATTTTTATTAAAATCCAATTTCAAAGCACAAGTTGCTCCGAAATGATCCTACCAAAAGAGAATATAACAGTCTGTACTGTGCTTCTGCATTTTACCAGTTCCACTTGCCACCTACTCGGTTAATCCAATATCGGTATGTGTGTCTTACATTAGAAACAAACTATTTACATATTTAAAAAGAACAATTTATAAAAAAAAATATTATCAATTAAATTTATGAGAATGAATCACATTCCAATTTTTTTAAACAGATTTTGAAAATATTCCACTTTTTGTTTATAAAAATAGTTATAACTACATTTAATTGCAATTATAAACTATTAAGAAAATACACTTTGATTTAATATTTCCAAATTAAATACATGAACATAAGAAAACTTTGAAGGCACAAAAATCATTCTTTACCTTATTTTAAATCATTTTCTCTGCTCTCTAAATACTAAATATCCCCAGTATTAAAGGGAAGGAAAAAGTTGGAAAGA
>PYAF01004627.1:2476780-2500961 GCA_007407185.1 Glycine tomentella
AAAAAAAAAAAAAAAAAAAAAAAGGCCTTAGGATCGCATGATAAACTTGTCATTCCTCTATACATGATACATCATCATACATGGCATTTGGATGTAGACAAATCAAACAGAAATCTCAAGTATCTGATACTGTCTAGACAGACCAGCTAGTGTAGTCACATATCCCTTGCTCACTTTAATTAGCAGGCCTAAACGCTTGATTACTAATGGAAATGTTTTAAAGTACACTTCTCATACATTTGATTCAAAATAGTAAATGTTATCAACTTGAGAACAAGAGGGTTGTAGGAATCGTGTCCAAACTCGGAAATTGTTATGCTAGTAACTATCATTCCCTTGTCAACCTAGTAACACTATGCTCCAACTTGAACTTGGCTGAATTATGATCATATTCCATTACCCTTAAGTGCAATCCACTTCCCAACTCCTGAAATTGAAGTGAAGGAAAAATCAGGTAGAAAATTTTATGTCAGCATGTCAGGGGGACAGAGTCTGCGAGATGCAAAACGTGTAAAAACTATTGTTTAAAACACCAGAGAACTGACCAAGTGACAATCCATACAATTTTTCTACAATGTGAATAACTCACAGAAATTACCAGGACATGTTAAACATTTTTTTTTGTTTGGGCATAATAGCAGCAATAAGGTTTGAATAGAGACCTCAAACAAACTCTCTCGGCCCCTCCCCACTAGACCGACCCCAAGTGGGTATGGGTTCAAGACATGTTAAACACTTAAACATTACTTATATAACATTAAATCCAAATCAATAGCCTTTGCATATATAAGAAGCCATCGCATACATACACATGAAACCAAAAACTTAAATTACAGGAGAGAAGTAACTATGCAATTACATTGTATTATTGGCTGGATATGGGAGCACTATCTTCAGTAGCCATAGGCTCCACCTGAGGAGCCTTCTTTGCAATTGACTTTGGTATGTCAATATACTCTTGGATGCAACGCTGCTGGGGATGCGACAATAGTATCAGCACATGACGGAATAGAACACGTGCCAACCCGTGTCCACTCTCCAAGATATAACCCTCATATTCACTAACATGTTCAAGTGCCTCCACCAGTGTATCATAAACCTCCTGGGGGCAGTTATCAGGTCCAGGTTTATCATGAAGGTACATAACATCCAAAGTGAAGAGCTTCTGGTTCACAGGCCACTGATGCTGTGGTCGCTCTGATGATCTGCAGTAGAACAAAATCTACAATGGAGTAGCATGTAGTACATTGCATATTAGGATTCATAATCATAATTCCATGTAAGTTTTATGTTACTCAAATTTTAAATAGAATAAACCATCATTGTTGGTCCCCAATGATGCACAAATACAATATGTGTAAGATATATGTAAGATTATTCTAAAATATATAAGAAACGATAAATGTAAGATACATATTTAGATACATATAGAAATTCATAAAACATAACAAATATATAATTGCAATTTTGTAAATCCAAATTAAGAACATACTTATTGGACATTAGTAATAAACATTGTACATCATTGTCATTATAAATCACTCACTATTGTTTACAAATAGAATAGCGTCAATCTTATTCCTTTTTGTTAAATTCATCAAGGGACAACGTTTCTATATTGTAAATGCTTCAATGTCTCATATGTTGTTATATTGAATTTGTTAGAGTACAAGTGTGAGGTGAAGTATCCAAGAGCTTGGATACGTGAAGCAAATTGAAGTGTCGGTGCTTCCTAGCTAGTCCATAGAAGTGTCACTCTCTCTTTCTCTAACAGTCCTTAAACTAATGAAATTATAAAAGTAGTTCCTAAAGCATTAGAAATCGTGCTACATAGTCCCTCAAGTGTAGAAAGAAATTTCAAATTAGTCCCTCAAAATACTAAAATATATCAACCAGAGACTAAATAAATGTTTTTATTGATATATAAAGATTAGGGAGCAAGTGCAGATGATAATGAATGGACTTACGACTCTTAAGATGCGACCCTGAACACGGGATTTCTTGGCTTCGTGAGCGGCAAGACGGAACAAATGAATGAGATCGGGTTGGCCGCCAGTGGAGGAAGAAGCTGAAAGACCCCGCATTGCTGCAATTGTTGATTCAATTTCACTGCTAAACTCTTTCCTGACCTGTAATTATGTAATTATTATTTTTTGGAAGGGGCATAAATAAATAAACCCTAAAGCGATTGAAATGAAGGAGAATAGGGTAGAGGTAGAGACCCAAGAGACGGTGTTGGAGAGAGTGGCGAAGGCGAAGCGGTGTTCGGGGTTGATGGTGAGTTTGGCATTGGCGAAGAGAGCGATGGCTTGCTTGATGGAGTCCAAACGGGTGAGGGGTCTGCCATTGGGAGCGGTGGCCCCTTTCATTTCGACGAGGCACTGAGGATCGACGTCGACGCAGATGAGAATATCTTCGTTGCAAATTCGCGAGGGTTTCAGACTGTATCTGCTGCTTCCATCACCCCTTCTTCTGCCATCTCCTTCAATTCCCTCCATCTCTCTCTCTCTCTCTCTCTCTCTCTCTCCTAATCACCGCTTGCTGAATGCTGATTTCTCTCTCTCTCTCAGAACTGTAGATTTATTTCAATGATACTAAAATTTACACTTATTTAAATCTTATACTTTACTTTATTTTATTTATATCAACTCGGCAACAATATTTTTAATAAATACTAATATAGAACGTTCTATTTAATTGAGAATATCACATAAATTTCCTTTTAATGAATCATGGTGTTAAACAAGTAAGCAAGCAAGTTCTTTATTTTTTTTACATATATAAATCAAAGTGTGTTAGAACCACATAAAAAAACTTATGATCTTAAATAGGTTGACATCTCAATCTTTATCGATCATGAGTATCATACCAAGAAGTATTATTTAATAAAATAAAATAAAATAAAAAACAAATGAAGTGACTACAAAAGGCATGGGGGCATAATCCAAAATTATGAAAAAAAACTATGTGAATCTATAGTTAGAAAAACCTGTCTTGTTTCTATTAAGTTCAGCTACTATGAACAAAGGAATGGAATTCCAGCAGCATAAACCACTAATAAAAGAAGTATGAAAGACAAATGTGTCTCCACACGAGTTGTCTTATCTAAAAATGTGTCAAATAACAAAATTTGTTGTCTTTGTTATAGCTATGCAGTTAAGCCATCTATTTTTAAGAGACCCAGGAACCAAAAAAATCTTTAGCAAAAGCTTGAACCACCAAAATAGAGTCGCATTCCAACTGTAAATTATACCAGTCAGCATGTAAAGAGTCGGGAATAGAAAACTCAACTTCTCACCACAGCATAAAATGCATGTATATTAGGTATTAATTTCTAAAATAGTGTAAAATGGGAAAAACTTTGGACAAACTAGTGTAAATAGGGAAAAAATTCCTGCATAATTCTCCATATAAGAAAAAAAAGTCGAGGGTGGAATTTGAGGATGCCACATTTTCTTAAACCAAGAATGGGTAGGAATTTGAGGCGTGATGAATTTATAAGCTTCCTTTAGAGTGAAATCACCAGAGGTTGAGTATTCCCATACCAACATGTCATTTCGTGGGCAAAAAGGGATAACAGTATCCTTAATTTGGTGTGCAATTTGAGGAAATTGCCTTCAGAGGAGAGTTGGAATAGTCCAAGCAGCCGTGAAGAGTTTGAAAAACAGCTCCTAATAAGCTTCTAATTCTCATCCAAATAGAGAACGATATGTGTTGCGTCAAAGGTCTCCCATTTCTTAACACCCTTGTTCTCAAAATAACCGTCCATTGTTCATCTTTAGAGAAAAAAAATCAAAAGCCAACTTCAGCATCGAAACTCTCTATTTATGCCCCTGGTATAACGAATTCCAAGACTTCCCTCTAGTTTCGGCCTACAAACTATATGCTGTTGAAGCCAAACGATCAATTGAATTTGAGAGAAAAACAACTTCTATTACTCACAAGAATAGAATTCTAGAGATTTACAAACTCAAATAAAACAAACTCTCAAACTCACACAACACTCACTAGGAATTCTCAGTACTTGGATGAATTCACTCTTGGTGTTTTGATGTTTTACCTTGATGATCTACAACTGAGGTTTGCACCTCTATTTATAGGATGATTTTGTGGTGACTGCAGATGACAGCTTGGACGGTGGTGGACGACTGGAAGTCATTAATGGTAGCTCCAGGGGTGGCTGGAAGTCATCATATGCTAAGCCACAATTATCATTTTTTTGGTCATGGCGTCACCAGAGCAAATAAATTTTCTAGTCCTTTTATCAATTTGTTTTTTGATATAAAAAAATTAGCCAACAAGTGAGTTGCTAGTCCTTTTTTCTCTTAGCCATTATAAGTATAAAAAAAGGCAAACAAAAAAATCCAAATCTAAGAAATTAAACAAGTATTGTCATGCTTCGAATCTCCTAAAAGAGTTTTAGGCAACACTTTAAAGATGGATCTTAGGCAAAATTTGATTTCTATATTAAAAGTTATTCCTTAATCAAAATCTCATAAATGATGTGTAATTAATACATTGGAACTAAGTAAGATTAGATTAGCTTTGGTCAAAAAAATAAAATAGCCTTTAATTTATAGATAAGAGGGTTTTTTTACCTCTCTTAAATATATTATTAATCAAATGGTTAAAATCTCTCTTGATAAACTACTTCAAATGAGATGGATTATAATGTTGAAAGAAGTGTAGAGTTTTATGTCATATAAACAATGGCAAATCTAAGAGCCAGAGCCAATAGAGGTAATTTATTTTCATAAATAATTATTATCACTAAAATTTTAAATTGAGATTGTTGTGCATAAAAAAAAAATTGTGGTTGATGTTGCCATTATGAGAAATTGAGGAAAAATATGGTTGACATGATCTCAATTGCGACTGTGAAACGATTGTGGTAAGTTGAAAAGTCTTTTACATTATAGTTATGATTATATTCGTAGACCACAATTTAAAATAATGATTATCATATGAAAATAAAACATAAAATAGAATAAAATGTATAGTTGAACAAATGTAAAAGTAACTGAGCTGAAAAGGAACAAAATTAGTCAATACAAAACAAAACTTGATAATGACGTAAATTAGAGGTATAAAACGGGTTCAAATTATAAAAATAGATGAGACAAAAAAATAATGACACTAAATATATACTTATATTTTTCTCAAAATCGGTGCATTTGCATCCCAAATAAAAACAATTGAGAGCAAAATGTTCAAATTATAAGAATAGAGGGAGTAAAAAAATAACAATACTAAATATATACTTATATTTTCATCTAAATAAGGGGATGCAGCTGCATATAAACAAAGATTAAGATAAAAAGGTGTAAGTTACTCTTTTATAAATCTAAAAGTCTTCCATACCATACTCTAATCCAATCACAATTTATTATATTTGATAATTCATAAAAAAAAAACTCAATACTTAAATATAAGACTAGTAATTAAACTAAAATAACTCTACAATCAGTTGATGAATACACTCCATGATAATTCAAAAGAATTTTAATTAGGTGTTTTATCATCGAAAATAAATAATTTAAAATTATATCTAACATAACATGGTTTTTAAAATCTCTCCCCTGGTTCTCTACGACAACTCTTGCCTCCCGATAACTTTCATTCCCAATTAGGTAGTTCAAGCATTATATGCCTTAATAACTTCTGTCATCTCTCTTCATATTCAATAAAATAATGCTAGAGATTTTTGTTATATCATTCATCGGAAATTATTGCTGAGGAAGGGTTGTCTCATTTATGGCAATTCTTTAAAGCCTCCGAAGTTGTTTGATTGTCTCACAAGTGTGTGTGTGTATATATAAGACCGTGGTTGTGGTCTTTTGTAGGTAGATATATTAAAGGCTGGTTTGGAGCTAATAGGAGCTTGGCAACTTAAAATACAATATAATAATATAGGTAAAATTACCCCCTAATTTTTTCACCAATATATTTCCTAAAATAAATATTCAAGCAAGATATTTTATCAAAGAAAGGAATTAGACTGATGTAATTTATTTTTCTCACATTTTAAATTATATTTATCTATCCAAACACAACCTGAAGAATTTCATGTTAGGCAACACTATTTAAGTCAACAGCTAATTATCAAATCAAAGAAAGAATTCAAGTGGCATTATTTTATTTAGCTTCATAAGTGATGGAATTTGGGCCGCATCAAAAGATGGATATTAAAATATACTTTTTTTTTTACTGTATATTAAAATATACTTAAGCACCGACCTTAATTGCAAAATGAAAGTTTCAAATGAAGTTGACATTCACTCCTCTTAACGGCCGAGAAAAAAAAACAACACTAAACAGTAAATACAATTATATTAGAAACATTTATTTTTTAAGACATTAAATTTATTTTAATAATTTAAACTAATTCTTACTTTTTATATTATAAGATATTAAATATTTTTATTTTTATTTTATAGTATTTTTTACATTTTCAAATTACAAAACCTATTAATTTCTAATAATTTATTACAAATAATTACAAATTAAAATAAGAAATTAATAAGAAGATACGATGAATAAAAAATTATAAGAAGATATACATTATTAATATTTTATTTTAAGTAATAAAAATATTTTTCTTGAAAATAATCTATTTATTATATTTTAAAGTAATATATATTTTATTATTTAATAGAAAACTGTTTTTTTCAATTTGAAAAGCAATAATAAATACTTTAACAAAACCCATACAAAAATTAGTGAATCACTAAAAGACAAAAAAGTGGGGAGTTTCTGTGAAACGTGGGTACTCGGTGGCGGTGTAGTTCGACTGTGGAACACGTAGACGTTACTTTCATCAGAATTTAGATTTAGAAGGTGAGCTTTGACCGATTCTTTTCTTGGTTTGGTGTTGACTTCTTAACTTTACTTCAACTTTGGCAACCAACAAACAATATAAATTACTTACAGCTCAGAACCCACCCCCTTGGTTCGGTTCAACTTCTTTTCTTTGCCAACACTCCTTCCGTTAGGGGTTTCGATACCAAATTACAAATTGGTCGCCATGAACGCAACCTCATACTCTGCTCTTCCTTCTACTTTCCGCAGTCTCCATCATCGGAATTTCTCAGCGTAAGCTTCCATCTCACACCGACTTTTAACGCTCTCGCATTTGCATTTCACTTTGATCGATTTAACATCAATTTCCTAAAACCTTCATCAAACCCTAGTTGTGTTCTCCGGAATCTTTCTATCTTTCGTTCCTTCATTTGACTTGTTATGATTATTTATTATTGAATTTCGCCGCTTTAGTCACTATATGCTGGTTTTCATGTAGGCGTGATAGCATAGATAGATTATTTTTAAAAAACAACAACTGAGTCAGCCATTCTCTTTCAAATTCAATAATGTCATTTTTTTTTTTCTTTTTGTGAATGTCTACTTGCGGCAAACACTGGTTTCGGATTTATCATTTGTAAGTAGAGTTTGCTAACTAAAATGCTTGGTCACTCTTCATTTTCAGGTTTTGTTCTGATATCCAAAATCCTGGCTATGTTAATTGCCATTCAAAGTCTACATCTCAAGCGTCTTTGTTTTTGTGTTCTGACTCCAACAGTAGAAGAAATGGCGTGCTTGGTAGACCACTTTGTGTGAACCCCTCTGGCACGAGAAACCTAGCTGGTCCGGCTTCTTATTCAGTGGAGACTAGTGCTTATGACGTGGCTGCTTTAGAATCTCCTTCCCGTGTCGCAGAAGAAAAAGTTGGCGTGCTGCTTCTCAATCTAGGAGGACCAGAGACATTGAGTGACGTTCAACCTTTTCTGTTTAATCTTTTTGCAGATCCTGTATGTTAGTTTGTTTTTGTGCTTTTTCTACTGTTGATGTTTCTTTTTCCTGTTTATGTAAATTCCATATTAGCATTAGTACTTGTTCATATGATTTGTATGCTAATGTGTTTCTTGTATTGACATAGGATATCATTCGTCTTCCAAGGTTGTTTCGGTTTCTCCAGCGACCATTGGCAAAATTGATTTCTGTACTTCGGGCTCCTAAATCCAAGGAAGGGTATGCTGCCATTGGTGGTGGCTCTCCTTTACGCAAAATTACAGATGACCAGGTGGAGTTCAAATTTTTTGGTTTCCCATTATCTGCTTTGTGGAGCTTTTATCTTTCCGCAACATGAATCTTTTTGGACCTTTTCCTGATACAGTCAATAAAAATTCTCTGTATTGGTAATGTGCTGGAACTAATGAAGCTTTTACGGTTCGTTGTCCACGAGCAGGCACTTGCAATTAAAATGGCTTTGGAAGCAAAGGGCATCTCTTCAAATGTCTATGTTGGGATGCGGTACTGGTACCCATTTACGGAAGAAGCAATTCTGCAAGTAAGTTCTCTTGGTTTTTTGTCAAAGATTGTCTTTCTGCATTATTCCCATCATACATCCATTTCCTCCTTTCATAATTAAATCACACACAGGATAATTAATCATGAATTACATTATTTATTCTGAGCTCCACTGTATCACCTTAGACTTGAGTCTAAAATCAAAAGCTTGTATTGCATGACAGATTAAGAGGGACAGAATAACAAGGCTTGTGGTACTACCCCTTTATCCCCAGTTTTCTATATCCACAACTGGATCAAGCATCCGTGTTCTTGAGCATATATTCAGGTACTGCTTATTGGCACTTTGTTAATGCTCTTTGGTGATTCGAGGATTATTCTTAATCAACTGATGTCATCATTTAATTGTCAGGGAAGATGCCTATTTGTCTAAGCTTCCTGTTTCCATTATAAACTCTTGGTATCAACGAGAAGGTTATATTAAGTCAATGGCTAACTTAATTCAGAAAGAGCTCCAGAGTTTTTCTGAACCAAAAGAGGTGGGTTATTCTTGTGTATAATGCTTTCAACATGGTTCTTACGTAAATTGAAGGATATGTGATGTATTTTACTGCAGTCTGAATCAGGGTGTATCTTGCAAGGTTGTTAAGATCGTAATTTTACGTAGGATCGGGGGAGGGGATGAAAGATCGTAAATCGGGGATCGTAAGATCGGATCGAGATCCTACTAAGAAACTGCAGAAAGAAAAAAGTGGGTACGGAAAGACTTTAAATAGCAATTATCTAAATTAAAATTCAAAGCCCATTTAAAAAATATAATATGAAACTGCAGAAAGGAAAAAAGGGGGGTACAGAATGCAAATTTGGCCCAAATAACTTAACCCTAGCTTATACGATTCTTTTCTTCTTCTCTCTTCTTCTCTCTTTCTCTTCTGTGCGCCGTTTCTTCTCCTCTCTTGCTTTACATTTTTTTTTTCTTGCCACCTCCACCCTCCTCTCCGGCGATCTCTCCGTCAATTAATATCACCACCTCGGACGAGAAAGGGAGAAGGCCAGAACGGAGAAGGGAGAAGAGAAAGGGAGAGCCAGAAGCGGAAAGGGAGAAGAGAACCTACCTGGATGCGCGCAGTCGGGGGAGGTCGCCGGTCAGGTGAGCAGGTCGCAGCTCCAGGGCCAGGTAGCTTCTCAGTTTTCGTTCTGGTTCGAAATCGAACCCTAGAGCTTTTAACCCAGCGCGTTGTGGGATCGGTGAGGATCGGAGATCCTACGATTTTACGATCAAAATCGCGATCCTACACCGATCCTACCCCTTCCCGATCCTACACGCGATCTGGATCGCCGGCCGCCGGAAAAATCGTAGGATCGTGCGATTGCACGATCCGACGCGCGATTTTAACAACACTGGTATCTTGTTTTTTCTATATGCTAGGTAATGATATTTTTCAGTGCCCATGGTGTACCTGTCAGTTACGTTGAGGAAGCTGGGGATCCATACCGGGATCAAATGGAGGAGTGCATCTTCTTCATCATGCAAGAGTTGAAAGCTAGAGGAATTAGTAATGAGCACACTCTTGCTTATCAGGTTTGTTTTGAACCCTTTCAACTTGCTTTTCTTGCATCCTGAGTTAAATGGAGATTTCATATTTAATTGCTGGGTTGTACTCTATGGTGTATTTTTTATTTTTCTGATATCATACATTTTTGTTGGATGAATTTCCAGAGTCGAGTGGGTCCTGTACAGTGGCTGAAACCATATACTGATGAAGTTCTCGTTGAGCTTGGCCAAAAAGGTGTGAAGAGTCTTTTAGCTGTTCCAGTGAGGTACATTATTATCGATATTTTACGCTTGTTGATTTAAATTCTAGACGGTAGCATATGGATTTTAGAGTACGTTATTTGTTGCAAATTGTGAATATCCCAGAGTAAAAGTAATCTTTTGTTCTTGTATCCCAGTTTTGTGAGTGAGCATATTGAAACCCTTGAAGAAATTGACATGGAGTACAAGGAATTGGCTCTTGAATCTGGCATCAAGAATTGGGCACGTGTACCTGCCCTTGGTGTTACCCCTTCCTTCATTACAGATTTAGCAGATGCAGTAATAGAAGCTCTCCCATCGGCAACAGCAATGTATGCACCGACCAGCATCTCTGAAGATGTTGATCATGACCCAGTTAGATATTTTATCAAGATATTATTTGGTTCAATCTTGGCATTCATCTTGTTCTTGTCACCCAAAATGATCACGGCATTCAGGAATCATGTCATTTAGAAGAATTAAAAACCGTGCTGAATTCAATCTGCAAGCATATAGATGAAGCCTATTGATAGCAACAAAGTATACTTTGACTTTTTGTCTTACTCATTTCAACCTCTACTGTATACAGCACAGAGCTATGAAGAAGCAATTTTCCGCACTTGATTATAATGAGAACTTGCACCTCGGCTTAAAGAGGATTCAAAGAATAATAATTGTAGACCAGGATCTATTCAAGAGGCAAGAGGCATTGTCTCGATCTCTAATATTAAACCCCGAACAAGTTATTGATTTTTGTATATTATTTATTTACACTTTTTCTACATTTTATATCTGCATAAACTGTTTAAGTATTGAGCAATGTTTCTTTCTCACGCCAGAAGAATGGGTTGTGAAATGGATGAAATGAAGAGAGAGAAAGGGAAAAAAAAGTAAGAAATGTGATAGTTAATGTGATAGCTCTTACATTTCGTTCTCATGTTTGGCCAGATTAATATCACTCCTTTATGATTATGCAAAATGAAATTTCTTATCAGATATAATTCTAGCAATTGTGGATAAATTTTATAAATATTATTTTTCATGTTGAGAAATAAATTGAGGGGAAGAGAAAAATATGAAATTCTTGAAATTTATTTTCAGATGAAATTTAGAATTCTTGAATTTTAATTAATTAAATTTTATTTTAAAATCTTAAATTAGAATTCCATTTAATAAAATACCAAACAACAAAATATAGTCCAGAAAATTTTTAAATCCCTCGAATTATTTTCCCTTCTTAAAGTATCCTATCCAAACTCACCTTTATGCTCTCTTTAAAGTAGAATAGAAAGATTTTTATAAAAAAAAAAAGTAAAATAGAAAGAAAAGGAAAGAGAGAGAAAAAAAGATGGTACATATTTTTTACTTGTTTTTATCTATCTAAGTAACAATCTTTTCACTATTTTTATTTATTACTAATCCATCTTTTTTTTCTCTCTTTTTTTTTTTCTTTCTATTTTACCTTTTATTTTGCCGAATTTCTTTCTATTTTACTTTAACGAGAATAGTTAAGTCATATTTTGATGACTTGTTGGTCATGGGTTCAAATCCAGAAATAATATCTTTGCATATGAAGATAAGGTTGCATACAATATTCCTCCCCTTACCGTATTGTGAAATATAATGGAAGGAAATTATTTTCGTGAAACTCACTTGAAAAGTCTTTTCCCCTGAATTAGCATGAAATAGGGGAGAGAAAATGGTTTCTCTTTATAACAAAATGGCTTCATTTTTTATTTTATTTTAATTTATTAAAAAATTTCCACAACAAAATTAAAAATTATAATTTAATTTTATGTTAAGAAAAAATAATGAAATAAAATATAATTTTTTCATATAATTTATTTCTTTTCACTTTTCATAAAATGGTAAAATTTGTCATTTTTTTTACTTATGCCTCTATTTTTCATTTTCTTCCACTCAATTTCGGTAGATTTATATGGAAACAGTAGGTTAAGTAGAGTACTTTTGCTTTATGAACATCCTCCAAACACCCTCTGAATAAAGGCAAAAATCAATTCTAATTTTTCACTGTTATTTATCCTCCAACATACTTCTAAATTTATTGTAACAAATTAAAAATAATTTATGAACAAAGTGTTTCTCATAAATTTAAAAAATTATAAATACTCTTCCAAACACTATTATACCATAACATTGACTATGAAACCAAATGAAATAAATTAAACCTAACATATCTCATTATTAAAAGATTTCTCGTTATACAAAAATATAAGAAAAAAATATTATATGCAATCTTATCCTTAAATATATATAAAGGTTGTTTCTGGATTCAAACCGTGATTAATAGGTCACCAAAGTACAAATTTACCGGTGTCAAGACAAAGATAATGAAAATTTTAAATTATTCTCATAAGTTCAAATAAGCTTCCCAAAGTTGCCTCCAAAATGTGTTTCTATTTAACAGTAAAGATATTCAAAAAAGTAAAAAAATTCATACACCAATTCTTCCATCTAAAAAAGAGTTCATCTTGTAATCAAAAGAGTTTATCTTATAATAAGAAATCGATGTCTTGCAATGCTACATAGGTGTCACTAGTACAATAAACGGTGAAACACAATAAAAATAGTCTGAGAAGGGGAGGGGAAGGGTGGCAAAAATATCAACTCTGGGGTGATGCTTTAGCAACAGCACTATGGGGTGCCTGAGCATTCCTATTGCCATTACCATCACCATCACCGATATATGCCGGAGTCTGTGTATAACCAGCACCATAAGAACTGTTGCTGTATGAAGGCGGTGCCTGACCATAACCAGGATGGCCACCCTGAGGAGCACCATATGTTTGATGACCGTACCCTGGTTGCACTGCACCACCATAACCAGATGCTGGTGCTCTCTGAGAACCTGACTCTGGTTGAGCATACCCGGAACGAGGGGGCTGCACAGGATATGCTGACTGATCATAGCCTCCTCCAGCACTGGGAGACTGTGACTCTCCATAAACAGGTGGATTGCCACTCGGCTTTTGAGATGGAGGGGTTCCATAACCAGGCTGTGGTTGATTGCCATAAGCTGCTTGGGATGTAGGGGGAACCCCATAACCTGGCTGAGGAGTTCCTTGAAGTGAGTAGTTGACAGTGTTTGAACTGGGCTGTTGATTGGTAGGATAACCTTGCTGCGCAACAGTAGTCAGTTGGGCAGAAGGAGCTTGGGCTGAATCTCCCTGTGCCGCATAGTTTGCAGTGTGGCCCTCTTGTGCCAGGTTACTCCCACTGCCATAGCCAGTAGCTGGGTCATATCCTTGCTGCTGATCAAATGTCGGTGGCTGCCCATACGTTGAGTGTGATTGCGCATTATATGCATTATAGCTACCAGAGGAAGGTGGCTGACAGTAATTGTATGCAGAGCCATCAGCAGGAGGTGCAGTACCCCCAGGATTTTGTGGTTGCTGTGGTTGTTGACTATAGTAATCATAACCACCACCATGAGTAGACCGCTGGTGAGGTGGTGCAGTAGACTGGTCCCAATTGGTGGAATATCCACCAGGTTGCTGGGGAGGATAGCTTGCATATGGTTGCTGAGGCATGTTATACTGGGGTGATGGACCAGAGTAAGCTCCAGGTTGCTGCATTGGAGCAGGGGGAGCCCAGTTAGAGGGTGGTCGAGATTGGTAACCTTGTTGAGGATAACCACCAGACATTGCAGGATTTCTAACACGATTCTGTGGAGACAAACATTGAAACCAAAAATAAAGATTGAATTCAACCAAGGTTCCACATGGTACAAGTATACAAAGCAACAGATGCACACACATACACAGGTTAAAGTTACACAACTAAAAATCAACATATAAAGAACACAAGATAAAGGATATATCTCTTGCATTAACAGATTGCATACAAGATCAGAAAGGGATATAAATAACTACATACCGTACTGGTTCTTGATAAAACTGAGTTACTCCAGCAGAAGAACACCCTTTACCTATTTGAATTGAATGGTACAAAAGGAAGCACAGACCATAGAAGCAGACCAACATACAATATTTATTGCCTTAAAAGGGCAATCCCTCATATAGTATCTCAAAATATGCAAGATCTTATTCCAATTGTTACACTATGTAATACATCATTCATAATCATATATTAATTCAACAAGAGACTCTGGCTGGACCACAGATATTTCAGTGTATAAGATGGAGAAACCCTAAATGCAAATATATACACTGTCGAGACAACTTCTCTGTGCTCCCATGTACATCCTCTTAACCCTTCCTCGACCCAATCTAACAGGTCAACCTCAGAGGATCATCAAATAAAAGCAAATAAAATTAAATATTATTTTAATAGAATGGGAATTTAAAATAGGGGTAAAGGGCCTGTAAACATATTTACTGCATGCAGCTCAAACTTCACAAAAGATTACAGTTAAATGACACAAGAATAAGAAAAAAGGAAAGAAAAACACATAAGAAATGTACAACCCATTACACATCAGTAAAAACAAACAGAAACCTTTAACAACATAACTTGTTAGTTGAAACAACTACGATTTAAAAATGGATAAAATAATAGTATAGGGAAAAAGTTAAAGTGCTTCACAATGGGCAAATTTCAGGTTGATATGCCAAATGGCAATGTAAGTCCAATATAAGACACAAGGATAAAATACTATTTCAAGTATATGAAGGTTTTTTTGAGGAGTGAACTGAAAAGCACAAATGGTATCGTTGAAAAGGATTTCAACACAATAATTCAATATTCAGTCTAATAATGACACTTTATAGAGTATAAAATATTGATAGGAGACTACTGCCCGTGATAATAAATATCAAAACTGAGATTGAGAACCATACCGGGGCATGCTGAGGGAACACCAACAAAGGGATTCATGTTGATAGTCCCAATAATAGGATCAGTCATAGGACACACAATTAATAAGCATATTCCATTGTCGAACAGGCTACAATCCCAATGAGTATCCACTTGGACCAAAATTGCCATAATTACAATAGCCTTCATGGCCCAGGAACCTAAACCACAAAATGATAAAAGACCCACCTCACGAAAGCACTGGGCTAAGAGCAAAACTTTACCACAGTTAAAAAAGTCTTTGCAAGAGCTTGGTATCTTGGTCAACAAAACTGAACAATGCAATTCTCAAATATTCCCACCAATGTCCTCAGTTTGTGGATATATAAAAAGAGATAATGGACAAGACATCTACTTATATAGCAGACAACAGATACACACACAAACATAAAGACACAGTTAGCAAGTCAGAATTAGAAAGACCCTGAAAGTTTATGACCATCAACAGAAGCCTAGACTAAACTAAAAGATATTTGTGCATATTACTATTATATCAAGACAGCTAATTGAACAAGACAACATGCAGTTCTCAACACCATAATATAATGTATCAAATAAATGATGGTTACTGCAGTGGCCACTCTCTCTAATCGTATTTCCACTCGGCGAGCGGATGCAATTGGAGATTACAAGCAGAAACACCATAACAGCAATTAGCAAATTAATGTATCTTCTACCTTTGTGCATTATTTTTATAGTAGTCTTGAAAGTTGAAACAACTAAACAAAATGAAACTATTCACTAATTTTCTTCTGAGAACAATACAATAAGTAACATAGGTCCAATTAATCAAAGATGTATCGTATAAGTTAATTAATGATGGTCATGATATGATGCTATATCATTAATAATGTAAAGGAATTAATAAGTAATAAATTAGTAGTATTAAATATGAACAAAATAAAAATCATTTAAGCCACCTAAAGCAAAAACCATCACATAATTTACCATTATTTTTTCCCCTGCAAAGGAACAAAAGCAATAGTTGAAGAGAGTCCAAAAATCATGAAACATGTTAAAGAGATCCATCCGTTCTAGTTTTGTATTTTAATATCATAAAAAAAATAACAAGACCCAACAGGCAATCACAAGCACACAGTATTCATCTAACAATCACATAAAGCATGGACATAAATTCACCTATGTTGATCAAACATTGAAGATTTTTAAATTTCTGCGGTATACAGAACACAAAACTCAGTAGAAAATCCACAATTTTAAACACTATACTAGACTTGCACAAGGCAGGCAAACATGCTAAGCTAAATGTTACAAAAAGAAAGCACCCTTAACATACCTCACCACTAATGACTTGATAAACCAACTGCTTCGCAGACTCAATTTGCTCAGGAGTACCATCAATTTTTAATGTTCTTTCAGTTGATGTGTCACCTGGGGGAAGATGCAGAGGTATCACCTGAAAAAAATATAAAATATCAGTGAAAAGCAACACTAAATAGGAATTTCCAAGTCTTGAGAGTCTGCTATTAAGTGTTACCACAGCCTATTTTGAAATTAGTAGTAATCACAAAGCCACAGTAAAAAAACCATAGCAACTAAATCAAAGCTAACTATGGTTTATCACCTACATCTAACACACAATGAAGACAACAATATAATATTTATCACTTAGAAGTGAAAACCTGAATCCGTGCTCCAGTAGAAGCTTGCATATTCTTTATCGTTTCTCCACCTTTACCAATTATAAGGCCAACCTGAAGATTCACACAACAAACCATATGAACCACCAATCAGACCAGAGGAAAATTTATCCTCAATAAAGAACACACCAATAACATAAAACACTGTGCAAAGCATAAGCTTATACACGTCTCCTTTTCACACCTTATTATTTGGGATTTTCATGACAAATTCATCCGACCCAGCTTGTCCGGTCAGTCTTCGAGTAACAATGCCAGAACCCCCAGATTCAGCCTGGTACAGAAACAATTCATCTTATATCATCTTACTATGACTAACATCACATCAACATCTAAAATAATTTAACAAAATCCTAACCGTACTTAATTTATATATATATAAAAAAAACTGAATAAGGTGCGATACCTCAGCAAGAACTTCACTGATGAGTTTCTCGGCAGAGGCAATTGCATCGGGAGTGCCCATAAGCTCAACCATCCTAGTGGAAGAATTAGGGTCCGCATCGATATCACGAGTAATTTGAATTTGGGCACCAGACTGCAACTGGAGATACTTAATGGTCTCTCCACTTTTACCAATAATCACACCAACCCTGCCATTAGGGATATCTACCTTCTTGCTCGAACCATGGTGACCATAGGAGACGGGAGGAGCTGCGGGATACTGAGGTTTTAAATCTGCGTTCACCAAAACAGAGTTTAAAACCCTAACATAGAAGCAAAGAAGAGAGAGATAGTTATTAGTTAGTTAGTTACCGAGAGAATCGAAGGTGGCGTTGTCGGGTTTGGGACGCTTGGCGTCGAGGGGAGGAGGAGGAACGCCGCTAAGGAGGCGAGCCGCGACTTCCTGAGCACGCTGCTTGGCGAGCTCAATGCCGGAGGGTTGGTCTTCGTACTTGCGCTTGAGGGGGGCGTAATCCTCCGCCATTGCCACAAAGATGAGATATTTTGCTTTCCCTGTGCAAGTGCAACGCCAACGGTCTTCAGTTATTTTACTTTAAGTCATCCACAGAATTCAGATTCGAGAATCAGAGAGTTTACTTTGTTTAATTTATTTTTCTATGACTGTTTGTATAAATAATTTAATTTAATCAAGTATTTGTTTAGTGATAAGCTTTTATTAAATGCATAAAAATAGAATTTTTTTTATATATAGTATGAAACATTTTTATTTATTTACTTAAGATTTCATGTTAATAGTTTATAAATATATTTTAAAAATAAAGAATTGAATTTATATTAAATATATATATGTGTTAATATAATACATTGAAATTAATAAAAATATTTATATATAAAAATAATAATAACAATTTATCTTTTAATATCAGTTATTTTCAATATTTCTATATATATTTATAAATCTTTGTATTTTATTTATTATATTTTATGCAATATTTTTAAAGTAACTAAATTAAAACACATATTAGTATAATTCTAAAATTATTTAAAACTTTATTATATGTTACTCATGAATTTTAGCTAATTAATTTTTATTTATTATATTTTTCTTTTATGCATGTAATATGGTAAGTTAACTTTTATTTATTACAAATAATTAAATTAAAAATTAAAATCATAAATGTTATATTGTTTATCAGATATTTTAGAAATCAGATAAATTAAGTTACGTTATTTTATATGAAACAAATAAAATAATGGAGTTAAATATTTTTATTCAAGAAAATAATTTTATGTTTAGCAATAATTCAGAATTAAACATTTTCATTTTATTTTGAATTTTCATAAAATATGTACAGGAATTATCTCAAATTAAATTGACCCTCTTCTTTGAAATTTCACTTCCCATGACAATCAACCACTTAATCACTTCCCTTGATTTGATACAAAATTTCGAAGAAAAAAAAAAAAAAACAGAATAATAAGGAGACAAGGTCCGTCCCTGCTCCCTCCCTTATTTTTGATTCCCTTCCAAAGGAGTAGGCACTTAATCATAAATTCAAACATTAAACTGTGTAAAAATACACTCTTTGTATTAATTTCTTTTTGAATGGTGACTAGGAGGGGGTTGACGAAAGGAGCTGCGGAAGGTACAAGGTAGGGAAGAAACCTTCAGTTCAAAATTATTTATTGAAACGCCATTAATCAGGTAAAGGCGATGAGACCGAAATTGGTCCAATGTAAAAATCGTAACTTACAAACCAAACATGAGTCATTCAGAAATTGTTTACTCTCAGGTACAGATAATAAACATTCAACCTCAAAGGGGCCTGAAGCCCCGTAAAAGCATTCAGAAACTGTGACAAGGTATTGTACGGACAGTCTCCATCTAACATGGGTGCTTCTTAGCAAGGTATACTACCATGTAGTTGCTTATTATAAAATAGCTTCGATGCCAAGAAAATAAATTGAATCGACCTCACTTTGTCCACCAATGGAGGAAGTCTTTGCGCCTATTGATCTTTTTCTGCAGCTGGAGGAGTCCATACAGCAAAGCCTCAGCAGTTGGAGGACAGCCTGGAACATATATGTCAACTGGAACAATCCTGTCACATCCCCGAACTACGGAGTAAGAGTAATGGTAGTATCCTCCTCCATTAGCACAACTTCCCATTGAGACAACCCATCTAGGCTCAGGCATTTGGTCATAAACCCTGCAAGAATTTTTCATCATCACATAGAAATTTGTAAATTTAATTAACTTAGTTTTGCCATGCCTAAAACAGAACATGACTAAAGTTCCAACGCAATAACAATAACAAATTAATAAAAAGAATAACAATAATATAGGAAACAAGGAATTTCACAGGGAAATTGTAAAGAGGAGATAGAAAAAGGGCATGAGAATTAATTACTAATGTTTCATGAACATCTATTGTAGAAAAATCCCAACAACCAAATAGATGACGCATTACAATGGACGTAACTGCCAGCATTATGATATAAGTTCTTAAGATTGTAGAGAGCAATTAAGATCCCAAAAGGAAAAAAAAAATTGACAATTTAGATTAAAAAAAAGGTTGCAGAGTCTTACAAGTGGTACAGCAAGCTGGCTAATGGTCAAGAACAAAAAACTTATAAGGGGGCATTGGGAAGAACTTATGGAGAGTTTATTGTATTAACGCTTAATTAAGCTGTTTACCGAAACACATATATAAAGAGGAGGAACCAATAATCTGTGTTATAGAAGGGTATAAGAAGTGACATACTCTTGTACTCCTTTTCTGTAACAACTGATGCAAATTAAACCCTTTTTTTTATACTTTATAGTTACAGGACATAACTCAGGATGTTCCCACCTCTAACTCAATGCAAGACAATCACTATCCATATTAGAACCTCTTTTGGCATGCATTCAATTAAACTGTTCTCTATAGCAGCATGCATACCCAGAGAGACGACTCTATATTAGCTACCCAGCTATTAGTTAGTTTTATGTCAGGAAGAAAGGCAAGGTAGCAGTGAATTAATAAGCACGTGGAGGCAATGAGGTAAACAAATGTAAATGGAGAATCAGTCTGGGGGAGTGGATTGCAACAACCAGTGGTGGGCGGTGGAGGTTCGAACCTGTTCTGTTTGTGATATGGAGTAAGAGAAGAGCACAGGAGAAGCAAGGTTCAGTTCAAGTGACCGAGTGAGGATTGGGAAGATAGGAATGAAGCCTCTCAAAGGACCTACAGACTACAGTCAGTGTGTCATTTCCCTTTTCTATATCAATGTTCATTTTCAGTATTTTGTGATCCTATCCGGTACTGATATCAGCATTAGCAGAATAATAATGAACTCAACGAGATGTCTTCATTGAAACAGTATACTAGTTTCCATTTTCCTACCAATACTAAACTCAAAGGTTACATCACCAAAACAAGAGTCGATTAAAAAAACAAAACACAATATCATTTGCAAGATTAAATCTCCCTGAAGTGCAACTTAGTCACAGAAATCCTCAATTAACAGACATTCATTCAACTCCTTCAACACCGACCATAAAATTTATCTTTAAAATTTCCACAACATGTATACAACAGCCTCCAAATCGAATATTATGTATCCACACACAAACAAAGCAAATCAGTGCAACAAGTGAGTCATGTGATTTTGAATCTACGGTGGAAAGGAATAAAAAAATAGGGAAGTAAGAACCCTAGAAAAGGGATAGAGGGAATACTTTCGAAGAGCGGGAGCCATCTTGTTGGTGAGAGTTCCGGCGACGATCATGCAATCGGACTGGCGAGGGCTGGGCCTGAAAATGATGCCGAAGCGGTCGAGATCGTAGCGGGCGGCGCCGGTGTGCATCATTTCGACGGCGCAGCAGGCGAGGCCGAAGGTCATGGGCCAGATGGAGCCGCGGCGGGCCCAGTTCATCAGATCGTCAACCTTCGAGATCACGAACTCCGCCGCCTTGGAAACGCCGGCGGGAGAGGAAGCGGACGGAGGCGGTGGCGGCGCATATGGGGCAGGCGTGGGTGTGGATGCGTTCAGAGATGGGAGCGTAGTGTGGAGGGAAACTATCCTTTGAGGAGAAACCAGCTGAGGGAAGCGTGAAGAGGCTCGACTCAGAAGAGCCATTGTGATGCTATGCTATTTTCTGTTGCTTTGAGCCAAGTTTCAGGACTCTCTCTCTCTCCTGTTTACGGCCAAGCCATACCTTTTTCTATTTTTCGGAAAAACGATAAGCGACGTCGTTGACGAAAACTAAATCAAGCTACGTGGCTCATTTCGGCTTCATTCTTTCACATGTTTTCAAAGTACTAGTTTGAAGGTAAGATTAACCTTTTATATATGTATATTTAATTGAATTTAGAGTATATTTAATGTTTAATTGAATTTAGAGTCGTGAATTGCCAAGCTTTTTTTTTCTTTTTCAGTTTCTATGTTTCTAATCATGATTACAAAAATAATGTTACGAAGACAATAAAAGCATATATTCATAATTTTCCCAACAAATTTATGATAGTAATTAAAATATTAGTGATATTGTAGTAAAATAAATCTTAGTAATATTTTTTTACTTTTTTTTTTAAGGCAAACTTAACACTAACACGGTGTTCGCTTGGGGTGAAATTTAGGAGTGAAAGTTGGTAGTGCAATATAGGTTGAAAGTGAAAAGTGAAGGTTATTTGTTAGAGATGATATAGAAACTGAAAGTGGAGCAAAAAAGCTGGGACACACGCATTTGAGTTTTACCAAAAAAAAAATGAAGTGAAAGTGCACAATCCACAATGGTTCTGAAACTGCCCCTTGTTTCATGAAACAAATTGCCCTCGGTTGGGTGTGTAATTCGTTTTTTGGAAGGCCATAATCGATTATGTATCTTGTTTAAAACATATAACAACAATGCATATAATCTGTTAAATTATTATGAAGGTTGAATGATGCAAAAAACAAAATACATATACGTAGGTAAAATGAGAATTTTATAAATACTTCATTTTATTTTATTTTTATTTTCTTTTACCTACCAAATTATTATAATTTAAATCTCTCATATTTTTTAATCTCTTTTATTTTTATCAAACAACCTCACTTTTCACTTTTTTTTCATTCTTCCCAATTGAACACAGTGTAAGTACAACTTGAAAGACATCTACAAAGAAAATAATAAATGATAAAAATGTAAAGCTAAAAGAAACAAAATGTAATGCAACTTGCAAGATTGAAACAAGATAAATAAATGAAAAACTAAAAAATACAAGTTAAAATTAAAAATAAAAATTATTAAAGTGTGCATCAATTGGTGTAAAATTATTTTAAATTAATCAATATTTTTTAGTTTAAATTATGAATACATTAAATATTTGAAAGTAACACTTTATTGTTGATAATAATTCGATCTCACTTTAAATGATCTGCCACGTACATGTGGTTTGTATATATATAACAGAAAAGAATAAGTGTGTTTTTGATCCAGAGGCCCTGAATTTGAGTTCTAAGCATCACAGGCCCTAAAGGGGAACTTTCTTAAATAGATGTGTCTGTAGTAGAATTTAAATTTACATTTTGGATAATAAAGTGCTAGAAGCAATTTTTGAAGGTGCGGGAAGCAAAAGCGGTAGTAGAAAGATCGAACAGAAATGAAACAGGTCCTAAAAGGACCATTCCGTTTGAGTGGGGTAAAGGCCCAATGACATGATTTTATATTCTCTCGTTAATATCCTTCACGGTCTACGCAGGAGTGCTTTGTCCTCTTCACTCGCATATTTCATGGCTCATTCTAGTTTTCAACCACGTTGGGAATATAGGTACGGTGACTTTTCACTTTGTTTTTATTTTAACATTTTCTACCATAGGAGATACTAGTAACAATTAAGCTACACTCCGTGATTTTTCTTTATAATCTCCTTGTTCAAGTTCTTGATGAACATTACTCCGTCTATGGTTTTTATTTTGTTTACAATGCATGAAAGAAAGAAAAAAATGTCAAGACAGAAAAAAAATAAAAGGAAACAAGATAAGGGAAGAAATTATAAATTTAATTAAGCTAAAAAAAATAAAAATCTAAGAATTAACTAACAGTTGGCGTTTAAGTTGCGTATAGTAGTTTCCAGGAAGTAGTAGTAGTACGTGTAAAATGCATCGGGATTGGGTTTTAATAATAAATGCTCACAACTCAAAACAAGTAATGGCTTATTGAAATTTGCAACCTGCATGCTATGAGATCAGCACCATGCTGATTTTGAGCGATTCAACTTGGACTTGTCGTTATTAATGACTTCTCTTAACAATGCATCATTGAATCTCTGTTGCATTCGTGGACCATTCTCCAGAGTATAAATGAAAAACGAATGGTCCTGATTAAAATATGAATGATGCATGCTTTGGAAAATTTTAGATAATACAAGTCCCATGCAAGTGATGCAACACAACACAGTACTCGTTCTCGTTTCCTTCAATTGGTATTTGGTGGCTGCTCCCTCTGCTACTGTCATTAAATCAATTGGGCTTTGCGATGGAAACTATTGTTGATGACGGCTTGTGCCTCTCTCAGACAAATAAATCACAAATGTGCCATCCTAACGAGAAAAGAAGCTAGTGCAATATATAGGCAACGAACTCAGTGAAATCTGATCTGATATCAGATTTTCACTCCATGCAAGCTAAAACCCGATGTTAAAAAACGATTCAGCAAATTTTATTTTCTTAAGAATTAGATTGTAAATTAATAAAATATGGCATATTCCTTAACCACCCGGTGGACTAACTTACTGTTATTCTGGTAAGAGCCAATTTTTTTTAAGGATTAAGAGCCAAATTTTTAAGGAGTAAAATATTTAACGAAACAACTAACTGAAAATTGTTAAAAGAATTTTAATACTAAAAAATAATGATATAATTACGTTATTATTTTCATATATTTTGATTACTATGTTATCTTTCTTATAAAATATTAGTAAGCATTTCTAGTATTGTATAAGTATTTATAATAGGAATGTAGTGTGAAAAATATAAATAAAAAATATTTAAATTAAACTAATTAATAAAAATAGTTATTTTAGTAACGAGACATTAAAAAGGTCATTCAAAATTAAATTTTAAAACGTCAAAAATATATTTAATTAGTAGAATATTTTTAAATATTAATTATAACTTTTCAATATACTTGATGTTGGTACAAAAATTTTAT
>PYAF01004627.1:2502469-2518880 GCA_007407185.1 Glycine tomentella
AAAAAAAAAAAAAAAAAAAAAAAAAAAAAAAAAAAAAAAGAAGAAGAAGAAGAAGCGGGTCCATGGTCCATGTAGAAGCGAATTTAATATGAAAGAAATAGCGTAAGTGTTTAAAAAAGGGAGGGAGAAGGAGGAAAAAATAAAAATGTGAAGGAAAAAGAAAAGTGTCGGCTTGGGAACTATGGTTAAGCGAACCAGAGTGTGGGGTTAAGAAAGGCTGGTGTGAAACGGCTTGAATTGAATTGGCACGGGGTTGAGCGTCGGTGACACGTGCGAGACAAACACAGAAAAGAGAGAATTTGAGACATATACTGCTACTAACATAACAGCTATAAAAGCAAGAAACGAGGGAAGGAAAGGAATGGAGTGTGTGTGTGTGTGTGTGTGTGAGTGAGTAACACATTCTCAACGCTATTGAGAGTAAAATGGCGGATTCAGTGTCGGTGGACATGGAAGCCATCTCTCCTCCACCCGAGGTACGTACGTACGTAACTAACTAACAACCATTTCATTACACGCTCGCTCCTCGTTTAACACAATTCTCGTTTCCAGTTTCCCTTCTCGACTCATTTCACAACGGCTTCAACTCTCTTTTTAACTGATTCTCTTTCTTCATCGCTTCGTTAAGCAAAAAACGATATTCTTAGCTTGCGTTTCATCTACTTGCACTGGTATCACATAATGTTGTTGCGTTTGCTCCAGAATCTTTCTGAATTCAGTCAAGTAATAATATATAGGATTATACGCTCATTTTAGTTTCTGTTTTTTGCGGGGGACCTGATCTGGACACTCGCCATGTAAATTTCGGTTATATATTAATCATTCATTTCTAAATGCGTAAAGGCTTTCTAGTTAAATAATTGGGATTTGGTTTTGAATTCTTCTCTTATTGTGTTACTTTTTCTATCACTGGTAAAGATTTGCACTTTTTGTTTTTTTTTTCTTTCCCTCCGTGAATGAGAATAATGAAGAACCAGAGGGTTTACACGCTTCTGTTGCCCATGCTGAAGCATACATGTGGTTAAATAGAGAACGATTCTTTAGTTTGCCCCTTTTTCTTGTTGTGTAAACATGAAAGAGATGGTTTTTCTTGTCTATTCTGGCTGACGAGCTGCTGAGATATTTTTGCAGGAACATGTTGTTAGAACTCGTCATGGTTGTGTCTCAGTTGCTGTGTATGGGGACCAGGACAAGCCAGCGCTTATCACGTATCCTGATTTGGCTTTAAATTGTAAGTTCATTGGTTTTTACTTTTTCTATATGATTCTTCTAGCAATGAGTACTCATAGGCCATGATTAACGTCATTTTAATACACTTTATTACATGCTTATAGTTACTGCTTCACAAACAATTATTAAATGATTTTATGTTTTTAACATAATAAATGTTTTTCTTATAAAAAATAAAATAAATGTTTTATTTTGTATTATACTTCTTTTTTAGTTTCTTTACCATTTCAGTTCTAGTTAGCATTTTCCTTTATAATAATAATAATATTATTATTATTATCCCCCCAAAAGTCAAAAGATTTTAAAAACAAAAAACAAAAATTAATGGGCATTTATAGATTTGTTTTAATCATTAAGATGAAAACGCCGTCTCATTAGGTAGATTCAATGCTAGAATTTTGAAATAATGGTAGTTATGGGTAATTAAATTATGGTTCAGCTAGTTTTCTCTTAAAAGATTTTATGATGAGAATGTCAAAATATAGAATGATGATTTATGACTTTGTTAACACTGTTTGTTTTGTTTACAAACCAACAATCTGACCATTTGCTTTCCTGCATGTGGTTTCATCAGATGTCTCCTGCTTTCAGAGGTTATTATTTTGTCCAGAAGCCTGTTCATTGCTGCTCCACAATTTCTGCATATATCATATTAGTCCACCTGGGCATGAGGTCTCTAACTTTATGTCTTGAAACTGTAATATGCTGTTACTTGCTACTTATCTCTCCTCATTTGTAAATATTTTTGTTGTTGGATGTATCTAGTTCCTTATCATTTTGTACTTTTTCATGAGTTATTGCAGTTGGGAGCTGCTGCCATTGATCCAGATGATCCAATTCTTTCTGCTGATGACTTGGTTGATCAAATAGCTGAAGTTCTTAACTATTTTGGGTGGGCATGTTCTACCTTACTCGTCAATTTCTTTCCATTTAGGCTATGGTAGAAAGTTTTGGAGATAATGAAATGGGATCAAATGGAAAGTGAAGTAATGGAATGAAATATGAAATGGAAAACAGTTTCATTACCTAAGTTTGGAGACTTAACTACTAATGATGGAGAAAATGTGATAGTAAAAGGTTGAAAGTAAAATTTCAACAAAACCTTCATAAACTTGAACTTTTTTCAAGTAACCAAGTTTATGGGGTGAAATAGTGAGTGACAAGTATTCAAAATAGAAGCTAAGCTGTACCCCGCACAATCTCTGCCTCTTTGGAAAATTTTGAACTCCTAAACAAGGGTCTTATTCCCTACTTCCATCCTTCTACCCTCCTAGTGTTAATTAGATCAATTTCCGTTTGGCTTCAATTTGCTGTATTTGCTTATGCTATCTTTTAATTTACTATATTTGTGACTGAAAGGTCCTTCTGCTGTGCATTGAAAGTGATGGGTTTATAGCTTTTGCAACTGAGGCTAGAAGCTGATATTGCGTCTCCTTGATCTGGATAGGGCAATCTAATATCTTTCCCCTCTCTCTTTGCAGTCACAATACAGTTATGTGTATGGGAGTAACTGCTGGGGCTTACATTCTTACCTTATTTGCTGTGAGTCTTTATATATGTTACAGTTTCTATCTCCTTTCCATTCTTAAATAGCCTAGTTTAAAATAATGGGATCTCATATCTTTCTCTCTTGACAACAGATGAAGTATAGACATCGTGTTCTTGGTTTGATACTTGTTTCTCCTTTATGTAAAGCACCATCTTGGACTGAATGGTTGTACAACAAGGTTCTTTTACTAAACCTGCAAGCCTTTGTCTCCTTATGAAAATACATACCACCTTTTGCTAAAGACTGATAATTGCAGGTCATGTCAAATTTACTCTACTTTTATGGTATGTGTGGGGCGGTAAAAGAAATATTGCTAAAGCGGTACTTTAGCAAGGTATGCCTATTCTTCCAAAAGAAAATTTCCTCCCTATTTCCTTCAGTGTGTGAAGATTGAGTCAGTCAATTTTATTGGTGGTGATAGGAAGTTCGAGGCAGTGATTATTTGCCAGAGTCAGATATAGTTCAAGCATGCCAAAGGGTTAGCCCAATTTATTTTTGTTTCCATGTGTGGACTGGGTTATAACTAATAGTAGGTATTTTGAAACTGAACCCTTGTTTGACTCTCCTTGAAATATTTCCTGACAGTCATTAGACGAGAGGCAGAGTTTGAATGTGTGGCGGTTCCTTGAAGCAATTAATGGGTAAGATAACACTTCAAAATTGTGGTTTTCTTCCAATTCAAAAGTGATTACCTATAATATATATGTATGGGGTGGGGTGGGGTGTATAGGGTGGAGCTCTCTGCGAGATATCAATTATTGCCTGAAACCTCCATGCCATCTATGTAGCAAAAAAAAAAAAAAAAGATAATTGCTAGAGTTTCAACATCAGTCAGAATTTAATAATACATGCACTCATTGCTCTTAATTTACCACTTTATATGCACAAATGCATGTGATGATGCTGTAGGTTCCACGTACTGTGAAACAACAATGTGCCCATGACTTTGTATTGGCATTTTGCAGGAGATATGACATAAGTGAAGGATTGAGAAAATTAGGGTGTCGTTCACTAATTTTTGTTGGAGATATGTCTCCTTTTCACGATGAGGCTCTCCATATGACATCAAAGTTGGATAGACGACTCAGTGCTTTAGTCAAGGTGTGTAAGATAATTCAAGTTCATATTAATTTGTTATAAGAATTTGTTGTGTATCTACAAAAAAAGAAAAAATGAGCCAGATTTAATAGCTATTGTTTGCGGAAGTGCAGGTTCAAGCGTGTGGATCAATGGTAACAGAGGAGCAGCCTCATGCCATGTTAATACCGATGGAGTATTTTCTCATGGGATATGGCTTGTACAGACCATCTAAGCTGAGTATCAGCCCAAGAAGTCCCCTGAGTCCCTCTTGCATTTCTCCTGAGCTTTACTCCCCAGAAAGTATGGGTTTGAAATTGAAACCAATAAAGACACGAATTTCCGTGGAGATATAGTACAGTAGTAGTAATAGTAGTAGGTGAATAAAGATTGCCGCTCTTTTCGATTTGATTGTTGAACAAGTTTATAGTTATTTGTTTTGTCAAAAATCTGACAAGGGAGGGATGTCATAACCTTGTAGATAGAGGGAGACGAGAAAGAAATAAACAGAGGGAAAAAGGGGAAGAGTTTAGTTGAAAGCAGCTATAGTCATTCTTTCATTTGTAATCATAGACTTTAGTTAGCGAGCCTGAATGATTGGTAAAGCTTCGAAATTGTTATTTTTGGACAAATAAAATAATAAAGTTCTTGTTACAACTGTAGAGCTAACACGATGAGCATAATGCCGACACCATGCAATCTTACATATTGTTTTCATGTCGTCACTATCTTTCTACCTACTGATACTTTCATTAGTTTACTTTATTCGTCGTCCCGAGATTCCTGAAATGAAATAATGATGCAATTTTGGTTTTTTTTTTTTTTTGTTAACACGGTTATGGAAATTAATTGGTTAAAACATAAAAAGTTTGTTACCATTTTTCTCTAATGACGAACTTTCTATAACTTGCGAGTATGCCCAAACCTCAAAGTGATGACTTATAGCATCAACCCGTTAACTTTATCTGACTTGGATTATCTTGTTAGAAAGTATGACCCCTTAATTTTGCTGTAACATTAGCTCACCTTTTAGCTTTGTTGGATTTATCTTCTTAAGTAGCTTAACCGCTATTATCGTTTTAGCAGCATTCCATAACCACTAACCAGTTAACACATGAATTTCCAAAGTGATTTAACCGGCACTTACAATTTATACCCTTACTCTAATTTCTACGACCGCATCGCAATAAAAAGAAATCTTAAGCTAAAACGAACGAGTTAGTATGTACAGTCAAATTAATCCCGTGTTATTTACTGAGATTCTATTTTTGTCATGGACATCCTCAGACTAATATACTCCAACCATGCAAAAGCATTATGCGCAGACTTTGGCTTCAGTTCTGTTTATATTTTAACAAAGAAAAGGGTCCATGGTATCGTTATGCGACTATGTTCACCTATAGTTGACACTGATTAAACCTTTGATTGCTCACGCTTATCCTGTTTCCGTGGCTGCTCTGCATTCCTTTTTCATTTCGACAAGCCTTTCTTTTATTAATTTCAGCATACATCTCTTCGATCATAGGTTTCCACAGACGAACACGAGCATTTATAAACCAATTGGATACCTGAGTTTGAAGACACAACCAAACCAAGCATATCAGATTGTTCCTCTTTAAACAAATTAACAAACAACAAGACTAGTAGGTAAAATACCTGGCTTCTCGTCAACCCACTTTTTACTGCAAGTAAATGCTTCTCTGCATCTTTAGGATACCTGAAAATCCATCATCAAATAATAAATAAATAATTTCTCTAAGTTCATTTCATGTATACTCTAATGATTAAGTATAAACTGATGTTTCTATGGTTGAAACTCACGGATGCAGGAAATTCTGAAACAGCCAAGCCCGTAGAACCCAGACGGATCTTTCTGGCAAGCCTCTTTGTGGCCTCCACAAGTGATCTTTTCTTTTCAACTGCTGGAGAGCCCATTGCTTATGAAGGAATGAAGTTTCAACGGACCATTCATTCTCTTCAGAGCACGAGTTGTTGTAATTTGATCCCATGGCAAGAATATAATTGCTGATCCTCTCTCGTAGGTCCTTGTAAAGGATAGAGATGGTTTGAAGAGCAAAATGTGCATGTATTTGCGGGTCCAGCTCTGTAGCAGCATGGAATGCGAATACAACAGTATGTATCTCATCCAAACACTGGCTATATCGATTGTCCGCCTAAGTAAAAGAAAGATTTTACTAATTGTTGGAGTCCAAGTGTGAGTAAGAAAGTCTCGCAAGATGGAGATCATCCGTTTTTCAGATCATTATTATAAACCAATTTTAGCAATTAATTTTCCATCCATACATTTGAATATGGAAAAGTGCAATGCAAAGCTAACATGATTCTGTCCATGACCATAATTGATATGAACACCATAATGAAGTAATTTAAGATGTAGTAGCATCATACCAGTTGTAGAAGTGCCAGGAGTTGGGCTGTCTTTGATTCAGCAGCATGCCTTTGAAATGGAGGCTCTGCATTAGCTTCATACGTAGAATTTGCATTGTTATCTATCAATATCCTTCTCTTGGGTGGGAAAGCTGAACTTGACTTGTTTCCACCTGATCTATTACCAGAAGCTGAATAATTTAACTGTTCTAGATTTTCAAATGAATATCTTGCAATTTGAGCAAGTATCTCTTGAATCCCAATGAGATATCTCGATTCCAGTACTTCTGGTGAAAACTGTACATATTTATTACCACACAAGTTCATAGAAGGTTCCCTACTACTGCCGCAGAAGGCTTGCTCCAAGCCTGACATGGTTCCATTCATGCATGGGGTCACATTAGAGCCACTTACCTCTGAGCAATGTTCTGCGGTTGTCGATGTTGCGAGACTTAGAGAAAGTTCCTTACTAAAGCTAGAGGAATGGTAAGCATGATTGGCCGTGTTTGCTAGATGTGATGATGTCCATTCATTTGGATCAAGATTTGCTAGAGAAGAATAAGGCTGACACCCAGTTCCATGAATCTCTGGAGCTTTAGGAAACTTGTTAGCATTCCAATTACCAGGAACTTCATTGTAACCACAGTCCTCGAAAGTTGCAGACAAAGGGTTTGAATTTGAAGTACCTTGCAAATTGTTGAAGAATGCCCCCAGTGCCCCCATTGAGCAGAGGGAGGGAGGCAAGGCTGATGATGAGTTCTCCAAATTTTCTTCAAGACCAATTCTAGCAGCAAGAATGGCAGCAAGGGAAGAGGGAGTAATTGGCATTCCTCCAACTAAATGCTCTTGAAACTCGGTGTTCTCCATAGGATTTGAGGCATCTCCCACAATACTTTTTCCTTGTGATGTAACTAATGGACTAGAGTCCGCAATAATTGAAGGATTAATGAAGCATGCATCAGCATGGACATTATTTATAAGTTCACCTTGCTCTCCAGAAAGCATTGAAATTCCATTTATGATGTGGGATTGGTTGTTAAGGTCAAGTGAATAGCACTGAACGAGAGGATTTGAGGTGGAATGTTGGGAAATTTCATCTATTACTCTAGCATCTCGGCCAGAAATGTCCAGTGCAGCAGTGTACATATCACTCTCCATCAACATAAGCAGTAATTAGTAAATGTAGCAAGAGGCTCTTGATTTTGCAGTGGTCTTCCAGAAAAGCTTTACCTCAGGAACGGTATGATCCCACAGTAGTAGAAAATAGACCTACATAACAAGAAACATCCCCACCATAAACTAGAAAAGAAAATTGGAAGGAGAAAGGGAGCAAATGGATACATAACTATGCAGCATGTGACTTAATTGAGCCTCCTTTCAAAATTCAAAATAGATGATAACAACAGACAAATGAATTCAAGTATCAACCAACCTTGACTTAATCTGCAAAAGAGATCCATCACCCGACAAAGTAAATGAAGCCACTAAAACACGAGACTTTTCTTGTCAAACCAGATATCTCAACATTTAACAACTCCTTCCCAAGATATCTTTGTCCATTGAGAACCTACAGGAATGCAAAAGAACAACAAGGCTATTTGTTTTAAGAAAAACCAACAAGGAAAAGAAGCCAAGGCATTCCAAACTTGCTTACACCATGCCAAATAAAAGAGCAACACCAAAGTTGTGTTGATTTCTTTTGCATGAACAGAAAAATCTTTTTCTTCAAGCATCCCAACCCCAAAACACGATTTTCATTTTCTTAGACCTCATCAAGATTTCCTCCTTTGTCAAATAATGTTATCTAGTCTTTGCACATTTAAGACAAGAAGTTGAAGAAGAAAACCATGAAAAGGAAGAAAGTGTTTGTTTAAAGTCCAAGTAAAAAAGGGAGTGGGGGATGCGCCAGTGTTGAAGTTGAATGGAAAATTAAAAAAAAGCCATAAATTAAGAGGGAAAAGTAAAAGAGTGAAAACAAACAAGAAAGGAGAGGCGAAATGTGTTTGGTGCAGTGACACTCATTTGTGTTGCAGGCTTTTCTGGGCCCATCCTTTTTTTTCCTCTCTCTCTCTCTCTCTCTCTCTGATCTGATCTGATCTCTTTTGTCGTCCTCAACACCCCTTATTATCTGTTTCCCTGCAATCATCATAATCAAAATATCTGGATTCTCTCTGTTCAAACTCCTGTTCATGGCAGGTACCCTCAGAAACATTTTCAGAGAAAGCCCTTTGCTTTTTAGCTATTTTTAAAACCAAGAAGGGGCTAATGTGACGAGAAAGGAGAGTAAATAAAGAAATAAGTTTGCAAGCTTTCCCTTCAGAATGTAACAACTAAACGCACAAGGCAAATGAAATTAGAGGGACAGAGAAAGAGACACTGTTATAGCCTTATAGCAGTGTCCTTTCTTGGTGGTGGCCAGACACAGAGGAGATTCATTCATTCATTCAAGGCTGATGTAAGCAAACCAAACTAATGACGACAATTTTTGGTAGGATCATGAGATATGATGATCCTACCTACCTTCATCAATTTATTGTTGTTTGATGTTTGTTATTACTAATACCGATAAGTGGATTACACTTCGGAACCTGGTATCAACTCTTTATTGTTCGCTGCTATTGGTTGCATGCCACTTGCCACTGCCTACTTAAGATTTTCCATCTTTGCATGAGCAAATCCATGACTTCACACAGAATTATAACTTTGCATATCGGGTAATCACCGTAACTACAAACCACAAACTCTATATTCATCGTGCAAATGCAAACAGTGCCACTATAAAATTTGTGTTTGATTTTGTGGGACACACATAATTGAATGGGTTTTATGTGAACTCCATTTAATATAAAAAAGTGTGGGTGCGCTGAAAGAGTGAGTCGTCAACATAATACAAAGGGTTTTTTTAACCTATAGGTCACGCAAGTTACGTGACTGTAACTTTTTTTTTTTTTTCCTAAAACAATATATCAAGCAATATTAGGTATGAAATAGTTTCAATTCTCATTATCTACCCCTCATTTCTCACAAATACTTGCTTGAGTGTTGAATTGCTTGCAAATATTCCACCATCGTTGTGTCACCATCGTTGTCATGCTATTCTGGCAAGCTCAACCATTAGATCTTGGTCATCGAATCGGCTTTGAACAATATCCACCGAACAACTTTCGATTTCATTTTTTACTGGAATGCTTCCAATTTCTTAGATTAATTAAATGTAATTTATTGTTTTTTAATTAAAAATAAAGTTTTATTAACATAACGGATATTTTCTCACGACCAAACAAAGCATTAATGGTAACTTTAGAGTTTTTATTACGGTGCAACTTTTATATTTATACTAAAATTAAACAAAATCATAAATAAAGATTATACATGGATACAAATATCTTACTACTTGCTCCACTTTGTTAATGTAGTAAGATGTTAGAAAAAAAAAATCTATTTATTTTACCTGCGAGTACTTATTAAGTTATATAATAGTATAGTTGACAAGTTATTCAAGTAGCTTTTTTTTTTCTTTTTTCTGGTAGACTATGAGTTAATTTGACTAAAATAAACTTTTTTAATACACGAGCTTCATTTAGTATCTCGGACCTTGTGTTTACAAGTTACTTTATATAGATTTTAACTCCAAAGCTACCAATTTTTGTATCCTTGTTAATTTCTTGAAATAACTTTTTATCTTTCTATTTATTTTTCAATTTAAAAACCCTATTACCTATTATTATGTAACTCTCAGTTATGTCACTTTCACGTCTTTAACTCTCGCCCGCAAAGTGACAATATGCATTGCCAATAGCACCTTAAGCCTCGACAAAGCATAAGACAACCAAACCTTTACTTTAGCCCCCTAGAAAATTTTTATTTAGCACTATTTTATTTTTGGTGAAATATATATATATATATATAATAAATTAGGATTTTTTTTTACAATTTATAGTGATGAAAGAACTATTTTTCTGTTACACATTTATTTTTATGTGAAAGAGAAAGACTGTGCACGTGTCATACAATTATTTATTTGTTTTTTGTTTCCTCTTCTGGGAGTTCTGGTCAAAACTGTCATTGGTTACTTGATTGGTAGGTGAGCAGTGCAGAATGTTCATTAAGTAGTGAATACAAGGTCATATATGGGCCTCTGTGTAAGCCTTTATATAAATGACAAGGCCATATCTGCAATGTAGGCCTTGGCTTGTTGCCAATGGGTCCACCTATTATTATTATTATTAAGCCTTAATTTAGCTTAACAACTAACTTACTGTAGGAAATAAAAAAACTTGCGTCAGGTCATGGGCTTTATTTTTTCTTCTTGTTACAATCACATGTCCGATGCTATTCCAACCCAAGAAAATGGCCCACTTTCAGGCCGAGCTCACTTGTCAATATTAAGGGCTTTGTTATTCGCACCCTCTTTTGTCTATTCTCATATGCTTTTATTTAATTAAAGTTCTTATTCTACTTCATTCCCTCACACCTCCTACCCCTCTCATTCACTTCTTCTTTCTCCTCTTTACCCCTCTATTCTCTTCTCTCCGCCACATACCCTCATTCCTACCACTCACCTTCATATATACTTTTACTGCACCTCGTTGCTTATTTTTTGACATTTTTTTGTTTGTTTTACTTGTTATTATTATTTTAATTTGATTAAGATTTTGTTATTATTTTTTAATCACCATATTATTAGTGTGAAATATTTATTAACTATTTCGATAATGATATTCATTAGAAAACTTGAGTGACCCCATATTTGAACATTTGATTCATCCTCAACAACCAAACATGAAACATTACTAAGAACTTGAGCTGAATTTCATTTGGACCAACATGGTTGTTGTCATTATGTAATAATAGAAATAACTAGTAATTTTTAATGATTATTTCATGAGATGTTGTTAAGTGTAAACAAAAGATTGATATAATTAATGTTTTTGAAAAATTATTTTGATAAGGTGTTTTTGTATTTCATGCATTTTTACATAGTTATTAAGGAAAAACAAATTGATGTCTAAATGGAATTCATACTTAATGAATATATATAGCCAAAATTCCTGTGAATCAAAGAATATGTAGAAAATCAAATCTTTTTTAAAAATTACAAAAAATATTAATTTCATCAATGAAAATTATTTATGTCCCTCGAACTTTTAATAGAAATTATTATTTTTTAAACTTTTAAATAGCTAATTCAGCGATTTTACGCGGGTGAGGCTTCACAGTCACATGTTCCTCAAGGTTGGTCACAAGGGATCATCACAAGATTTTGTAACTTTTTGGTCTTGCCGTTGAATTCATGGTTAACATATGGACAGCACGAAAAGGTTTTAACCTCAACTACCTGTTACCTTTTTCTTCCAATCACCCTATTTTCCTTCTTCTTAAAATAAGGTAAATATTGTTTTGTGATTAAGGAAAATTAAAAGAGTAAAAAATGTTTATCATATATATATAATAAAATAAAATATTTAATATTTAATATTTGTATTTGTATTTAGTTTGAACATATAATAACATATATGAAATGTTTCTTAATCTGCTTTTATTTAAAACGAATTCACATTAATATTTGTCAATAAACCTTTAAATATACTGTAATTATATTAGTGTGAATTCATCTTAAATATAAGTGTGAGTCTATTCATTTTTTTAAAAAAAATTAATTAATAACATAAAAATTACAATGTATTTTAAATTAAAGTAAAGACCTCTATATTGATTTTAAAATGATTTTGCTTCTTATTAGCATTCTTCTTTCATGTTTTTGGCAATGTCCATAATTGCACACTGATGATATGAGCTACACTAATTGGATAATTCTTGTTTGATACTTGAGTACACGAAAGCTCCCAACAATCTCGCAAGTTGCAATGCAAATAGCCAATAATCCATCCCCAATAACATACGCAAATGTTAAATCATATTTCCAAGTGATGGCAATACATTGTCAAATATCTCAACCCATGACGACTAATCAGTAATCACTAACATTCTTCTTCATCGTCATCTTAAAATTAAATACCTGACCTTTTCTTAAACGTAATCTATTTTCCTTTCTTTGTTTGTTATGTTCTGTTTTCCTCTCTAAACACCACTGGCCGCAATACCAAATTAATACAAGATTTTGGAGGCTATACCATAACAATAATAAATAAATAAAGTCGGAAGTGTACGTAATTCGTCATTAGATGCTATTTCTATTAAAGAAGGGTGTAAGTAAGAAATTAACAATCATAAATCGGAAATGATTAACTACCCATTTGACTTACATTCAAAATCAATATTCTTGGAGCCTAGCCCAATTCAATGTACGAGGCATGCAAATTAAACTCACAATTATTTTATTGAAATATACCCAATCGTAATTAAAGGCAATAGAAGTAAGATTATTTAACAATGAAACGTTGGAGGTTGCAAGCCAAGCATGCATTTTTTTCTTCTTCTAAATCACGTGTATTTTTCATTAAAAATAATTCTGTTTAGACATAATAAAATCATTATGAATAATAAAATTCTTCTTTCAGATATTAAATAGTATCTAAAATTTAAATTTGAAATTTCTAATTAAAATAAAATAATCTTATGTCAATTAATCCGTGTTTGATATTAAAATAAAGCATGCTGATGCAACACTAATCAACCAATTAACAGTAGTAATAATAATACTTACTTATAGCAGTGATGGATGAACAAATTAATATTAATTATGTACTTATATAATTCAGTGCAGCGTGGTAGTAGCCATAGCGACCTCGCCGAGTTTCTGAAGGTTAAGTTTGACGACAGTGTCAACAAACATCTTAGTATCGACACCGGTGTTTCCTTCGGGTATGTCGACGACGTAAGATTCCAAGACAATGGTGTAAACCTTACTGTTGTCGGGGCTCTTGAACTCGTTGACGGAGGTGACGGAGCGGTAGTTGTGGAGGCGGTGCTCGCCGCCGACGACGCGGAAGCTGAGGAGGTGGTTGTCGTCGTCGAGGATCTCGAGGCGCTCGGTGCTGGTGGAGGCGGGGAGGCCCGACACGACGGTGACCTCGCGGATGCTGCCGACGCCGCCGTCGCCGGAGCGCATGTTGCAGCTCTTGACGAAGTGCTTGTACTTCTGTGGGTTCTCGAAGCTCCGGACGAGGGGCCACACCGTGTCTGCCGGCGCGTGGATGCGCTGCGCTATGATGGAGCTGCAGATTTCAGGGGAAGGTTCGAACTTGTGGTGCGTGTTGATTATGCTTTCGAGTTCCGAGAATTCTTCTGGGGTTAAACCCAGCACAGGATATGCTTCTGAAGCCATATATTATTATTCTTTCTTATGATTTTAGTTTGAGCTTTGGTTGAGGGACGAGGCTAATGAAGGAGGTCAGGTTGGTGTTTGTGTTCATACATGAACATGAATAGTGAACATTAAATCCAAGAACACGCTTCCTGATTTCACTCTATTTATCTTTCTTTCAGGCTACCACCATGCCATTACTCTTTCCTCTAAGACATATATGCCCTCCATTTTTTTTTTATCTTTTTAAAATGGTTTAATTAATATTTTGTTCTCTAAATTATTTAAAATGATCATTCAACTTAATCTTTAAATTTTTAAATGCTCCAATTACATCTTTTATTTTTTTTATATATAAATATTATCAAGTTTTTCCCGTTAAATTGAAACTGACACTATTAATAAAAATCGTCATTATTTATAAGTGAAATCCGTCGTAATTATTTAACGGAAAAGACCCGATTGAAATATTCCTAAAGATCAGAAGACTTGAATGGAATGTTTAGAAACTTAGCAATTAAATTGAGCTATTTTTAAATAATTTAGAGATAAATAAATAATTAAACCTTTTTAAAAAAATTGAGCTTAAAAAGTCTTAATATTTTGAAGTCTTAAGGTTAAAATAATATTTTGAGAAAAAGGTGGCAAAATTAAACAAGTTTTCAAGTTAAACAAGACACACAAAATTATAAAATGTAATAAGGAATTTAAATGATATGTTCAGAAATCAGAAACTCTCAACTCGCCTACTTCCAACATTTAGTTAGTAGCAGCAGCATATGTTTGGGTAATTAAAAGTTGGAAAAATATTTTACATTACGGGTGACATGGTCAGGTTAGGTGACTCAATCTGTTAGTGTGGATTAGTCCATCTCGTCTAACCTATTAACCTGGTGGGCTAACCACAAGCCAGGATAGGTTGATCCGTCCACTTGTTATTCATAAAAATATAATATAAATACAAATAAGTATTTAGGCTTTGGATTATCATTTTATATTTTTTTAAAAATTTATAGTATTATTCAAAAATTAAAATATATATTTATTATTGTTTTTATATATTCAATTTCTTCAATACTTATATTAAAATTTATACTAAAATCAAATTTAGCTCTAACCAAATTTGTTCTTTTTAAAAAATTCATTTGGATGAATTTTATGAAATAAGATACTAATTTTTTTATTAATTATTTTTTTTTCACTTCTGATTGGTCAATCCTCCAATCCACTCCTAAGCAGAAGATTTTCAACTTAGCATTAGAAAACGAGCCAGTCAATCATGATCCATTTTTGGCATGCTAATAGCGGGGCAGCCCAAAATTGGATGAACTGCTTCGCTTTGCCTCCCCTAATTTTTATAAAAACCTAATTAAAATGCTCTAATAGACTAATATTGTAAAAATATTAAGATCTTTTATATTATTATCTAACCATAAATTATTATATATATTAAATTGTTGATTTTTAAAAACTATATTTAGAATAGTTTATAATCGAATAATTGAGTTGCACACATACAATGTATCAAATTATACTTTCTAGATGAAGAATTAACTAAAAAATCATATCTTTATCATATAAAATAATATATACGAGTCTATTTTTTCTCCCCAAAAGTTTGAGTTTATTTTTGGCAGTTTTAAACGAATTAAAACAATAATTTTCAATAATAAAAGATGTAATTAAAATATAATTTAATTACATTTCTTGCACTATATAATTACAAACAAATGTAGTTTAAAATATATTTTGATAATGATGCAATTAGAGATAGCATATTAATTATAAATTTATTCATTCACTCTTTTACTTATTGTTATTTGAAAAAGTATGAAAATCATTAAAGACACATATATTGTAATTCTTCTTATTTCTTCTAATTAATCAACTTAATCATCCTACAAGTTAAATGATATATCTTTATATTTATTATACAAAGTAATAAACATAAGCCCAAATTCTCTCCCCCCCCCCCTCCAAAAAAAAAGTTTGAAATTATTTTGGTAATTTTAAATGCATTAAAGCAATAATGTTCAATAATAAAAAATAAAACATCATTCAATTACGTTTCATTTACAAATAAAATAATTTAAAATATATTGTGAAAATATGCAATTAGAGACCTCATGTTAATTAGAAATTTATGATGAAATAATTAAATGATTAATTAATTTATTTAGTCTTTTATTTGTTATTATTTTAAAAATGTATGAAAGTCATTAAACATAATCTTATTTTTTCCACTTAATCAGCTCGATCACCCTACCAATTAACAGTATAATTAATAATTTAGGGCAGGAAATAATTAGTTAGTAATTAATTAAGAATCAGTGGATGTGAATGCAATTTTGATTTTTGAAGATGAGACAGAGGTGGGAGAGGAGAAAAAGTGGTCGCAATCGTTGAAAAGGGAAAGGCTGAACTGGAGATACGCGGTTCATGTGAACTCTTTAATGAACTCTCACCCTCAACACTCAACAGGACCCACCATTCCTTTCCTCCTGCAATTTTATTTTTCATTGATTATGATCGACCAACATAATAATGTGTATGTTTAGTTTTGTTGCTACAATATAATGTTTGTGTTGTATTTGATTTGATATTATATGATAAAAAAATGAGAAATCGTACATTACTGATAGATTCTCTTGCTTATCAGTGAAATCAAGCGTTGCGTTGCGATATGACGATGTTTAATGTGGACTGTGGATTTGATATTATATTATAAATCCTCAACTTGACTGATTTTTTAAATTAGATATAGGTGGCTTATAAATGATATATGTATGTATTTGACTATTTGGGATGGATGGGGGTGAAAATAAGAGAGATAGGAAGGGAAAAAAAAAAAAAAAGTAAAGAGAGAAAGTAATAATTATGATAGACGATGTAATTAAAAA
>PYAF01004627.1:2518980-2530604 GCA_007407185.1 Glycine tomentella
TATAAGTTAGTTTTTCTTTCAAAATCAAATGAAAAAGGAGAGAAAAAGTTGTTTTTATATATAATAATAAAAATCCTTATTTATATTACATTTTATTCTTTGTTTACATTATTTAAGTATTTCCTATACATATTTTTTCTTTTCACTTTTACACAATCAATTAGGAGAAAATTAATTTTTAGGTTTATTTAATAACTCTTTAATTCAGTTAAAGTTCTTGAACTTGTTCTTTGTTATCATTTTTAGCTTTTATTCTCAATTAACAACGATAGTTGTTAACGTAAAAGTCACATTAACAATTCAATAACTTATCATTTCATAAAAATTCTATAAGAGAATGTATTTTTTTAAAATTAATTATATTTTTAATCCCTTACATATTTAGATCGGTTAATAACGTTAAAGTAGTTCACAATCAAATATGCAGACCATCAGTTAATTTGTTCTGCCATTGGAATAACTAACTAATTGAGGATACAATGTCGAAAGAATTATGTGCTAAAAAGAATTGCTAAATTATTTCTTCCACATAGAGGACTATATATATAGGATACATTAATACAAAGGAGGGGGAGAAAGTTAAAAAAATAAAAATAAAAAAAGATAAAAAAAGAAACCGAGTTGCCAAAATAAGTGGCTGTTAAAGAAAGATCAACGAGTAAGGAGGATTCTCTTCCTAGATGGGGACAACTGTTAGTCATATAGATTAATTATAAGCGTGTGATATAATCCCAGTCCATGTGGTCCAGCTAGTTATTTTTCCGCACAGATTAAGAAAACGAAGTTGGCGATGGTGGTTGATCATCGTATGAAAAGGCTAACCAGTGTTTTAATAGAGAATATGATTTTTTTAATGTACGGAGTTTGTTAATTACTGTTCTCAGCTGATGTGGTGATGTAGTACAGACATGAAATGAAGAATAATTCTATTGATCCCCGCATGCCTAATGTGCCACTTGGAAAGATGGCTTGATTATGTATTAATTAAGGATAAGCTTTTTATAAGTTTGTCCAATTATAGTAGAACGAGAGTACTTGGGGTTTTCTTTCTGTTTTTGGTTTCAACTGCAAAACCTTGGGTTGGAAAAGGTCCCAAAAGAAAAACTATGTTCTCTAATTCCTCTTTTTTATTTTTAACTCCAATGCACACTTCCACTTTGCACGTCAACAATAGCGCCACCAAAGACCGCACAATACAAAATGTACGATTTCTATGCCTTTCTGTGTCTCTTTGCTTTTATTCTGTTTTCTGAGTCTATATGTATGCGTGTATGTTTCGGGTGTTAATTAGGTATTGTGTGGGTGGGTTAGTAAGTAGTTTATGCGAGGGATATTCTGTGTCTCGTTGAGAATATGGGAATAGCAAGGAAATGTTCATATTGTGGTAACTTAGGTCACAATGCAAGGACTTGTAAAGGCACTCTCAGTCAAGGACAACTAAAGCTCTTCGGAGTGCAACTAGATGTTTCTTCTTTTTCTTCATCCTCGAATTCTTTTTCATCATCACCTTCATATTCTGCCATGAAAAGAAGTTTCAGCACGAATTACTTGTTGTCTTCATGGCCCTCGTCCTGTGTACCCCCCTCCTTTTCCTCGCCTTCCCTAATTGGTGCAAATGAAAATTTAGATGGTTACTTGCTCAATGCAAATAGCCTCATATCAACAATTCAAGGCGCAAAAAAAGGTTACTTTTTCTCACTTAATTCATATTTTCTTATCTGTTATGGATACCAATAAATTTTCGGGTCCCTTTGGTAGGTGAAATTATTAGGTACCAACTATCATGTCTACGATTCTAACTAATTTTTATGTAACATATATTTAAATTTTTTTAATTTACAAGAAATAATGATTAATTCTATTATGTATGACGTGAAGATTACTCAATATTATGATAATTTTGAATCACTTGATAATTTCTTCTATTTTACAAGCTTAACTGTTTTCATTCAATTCATGAGAAAATCACTTTTTATAAATTATTAATATGTTTATTTAAGCTTTTAATGAAGAAAAATAACAATGTTATCCTTATTTTTTTTACAAAAAAAATCTACCATAAAATAAAAAGAAGAGACGAGTATAAGAAAAAAACGAGTTATATATGTGATGGAGAAAGATAAAGAGAAAAAAATATTATGAGACTTTTAAATAAAAAATAACATTACTGTTTAAAAATATAGATCGTTAGTTATTTTGAGTAATTTTTAAAAATCTGAAAATTATAGTTAAAATTTAAAATAAAAGTTTCCTTTTATAATTATAAACAATATATATATATATATATATATATATATATATATATATATATAACTTCCATGTTAAAATTGTTAAAAAAAATCCACTTTAAGTTTTTTTAAAGTTAAACGATGATCGGGCCTAAAAGTGTCAGACTTTACATAAACAATTAAGTTGATCTCTAAATTGACACTTCCACTATAGGAATAGAAATTAAAGATTAATTTTAACTTTTCCCTAAAATGCAAAAGCTACAAAGGTTTCTGGTAACTTTGAAAATTTTGGGAGTTGCTTTTGAGCTTTCCACTTGTTTGTTTAAGTCGTGTTATTCATTCAGCCAAAAAAAAAAGTTTTGTTATTTTTTTCTGTCTGTGGTCAGGTGTCCCATGGACAGAGGAGGAGCATCGGATATTTCTTATAGGGCTTGAGAAGCTGGGTAAGGTGAACTGGAGAGGCATATATAGAAGTTTTGTGACAACAGGAACACCCACCCAAGTGTTTAATCATGCACAAAAATATTATCTCCCTCAATCACAGAATAGCTTCAATAAAAGAAAGCACTGTCCCACTCCTAGTCCCAGCCGGTTCGATAATGTGAGTAAATTAAAACATTTTCCCTTTTTTTCAATCCTTAGGAATGGATTGAAGAAAATATTAAAAAAATTATAATAACTCACACTATTCAACCAATTAATTGAGTTAGACATCTTGATATTTATCCTTTGTTTGATTTACATTTAGATATTGAGCCCCATTTTGTCTTCGGTAGAACTTTAAATTTTTGTTGCACAAACATTAGTTTTTACTATTTGGCTAGAGTCGGATTTAACTCATTATGGATTGCATGGAATAAGCATTTTCTCTAATTAATCTTGAAAATTTTCGCAGAAGGAAATGAAAGTAAAACCTCAGTTAATTAATTTTTGTTTTTCTAATTAATTAAGTAGCATGGAATAAGCATCTTTTGGTCCATTTGGGTTCTATTCTTCTGGCCGGGGATATATATATATATATATATATATATATATATATATATATATGTGTATATGTATATATGACTAGTTTGCCTTCAACGTGATACATAAACTACTACAGCCAATTAAGTAGCAATTGGATTTTTCAATGCAGTGGCTTTCTCATCGTCCTCATTCAGTGCTGAATTTGGTTACCACTTCAACTTCAACTAATTGCACTGTTCAGAGCGCGAGCCCAGATTTAGAACTCAAACTTGCAACTCCCACGCCATTGGAGCTACCAGTAGCCGATGCATAGAATGTGTGATATTTGACTTCTAGTCAGCATGCTTTACTTTCTGTGACTTCAAAATTATGTATATTTTACTGGCACTGAACGTAGTATTATTTTTCAAAAGAAGAAAAGAACGTAGTATTATATATATTTATCTTTAATTTTTCACTTTATACGTACTTAAATATATCCGATTGAAGAGAATTGTTTGTCGCCCCAATTAGTTTCTTTGTTCACAAAGACAGAAGATTACTCTTTCCTTCGTAACTCACGTTAAATGATGACTATTTAAATTTAAGAATAAATAAAATAGAGAATGAAAGATAAAAAACAATGATAACGTTACGGCCGGGAAATGAATACACTAGGTATGAAATTTTACACTTAAACCACATAATAAATTTATAGAATTTACAAAATTAAACAACTTAACAGTTGAATTGAAAGTTTTTATAAAATATTAAGTTTATATTATAAAAAAATTATGCAAATCAGAAACTAAATTATATTTTATCATACTATTTTATTTTGACAGATAATATGTTATTTCAAATATAAATAAATGTTTATTGTTGGGTGTATGTTAGTAGCCCATATATATATCACAATCTCTTTTCCTGTGAGAAGGGAAAGAAAAAATAAATATTTAATTATTAAATTTTATTATAAATGTAAACTCACGTTACTTATATGTTTTAATCTTAACTAGTTATATTTAGATTTACACACATTTTTTATATGAAAAGGAGAAAGTAAATATTTTCTATTAATTTTATTGTGAATGTGAACTCATGTGACTTACATGTTTTAATCTTAACTATTCATAATTTATTGAGGAGTCAAACTATTCCAAAAGAAGAAGAAAAAATTAAATATAATTTTAATCCTCCAAATATTGATCCATATTTATTTTAGTCATCCAAAAATAAGTTTATTGCATTTGCTTCTTGAAATTTTCAAAAAAAATCTTTTAAGTCATTTATTTAATTCTGTTAACTTTTTTGTTAAATGTAAGCTACCTCTACCTATTATAGACAATGTGACTAAGCCTCAAATTGATACAATCAATACACCTGCTAATATTTGTTCAACAATTAGGTTCCACTACCAATTGTGATAATATATGAGTTTAATTGTATGTACTTATTTTGAAAATAATAGAACTTTATATGATTTTTTTTCTATTATTTCATGGCACACTAAATACTAATGTTGTAAATGATAATACAAATGTTGAAACAACTATTACGGTAAACTTTTAACTGAAAAAATAAGCAGAGTTAAATAAAAAACTTAAAAGAGAAAATTTGAAAATTTTGTGGACCAAATGCAATGAAATTATTTTTGGAGGATTAAAAATAATTAGAGGACCAAAATCATGTTTAAAAAAAATAGAAGTGAGTGCAAACACAAACTTAAATTTCAAAAAGGATTTTGAGATTTTTTTTTTTTTTTTTACTATTTACTTGTGAAAGTATTTTTTGTTCGAAAAGCTTGGAAAGGAAGGCTGAATTCTAATTTTAGCTTTTATAGCCCAAAGAATTGAGCTGACGTACACGGTCGGGATATTGTCCATATTCCATCACCAGTTAACAAACCATCTCTCTATCTCTATTTCTTTCTTTTTCCTTTTTTTCCTTTCTTAAACATCATCTAAATCTCTATCTCTTTTTCAACTAACTAGATCGCCTATGGTTGATATTATTTTAAGAATTTTGTTAATATATCATACGTGTATTTTAGGAGTTAGTAAGATTTGGGTAAGCAATAGAGCAATCATTTCCATGTGTTGGAATCTATACTTGTTCAAGTAACTACGTACTTTTGTGTTCTTATTAAATTCAATTGGCATTTATATACTTATATTTAGTAGGAAAAAATGAATTAGGTTATGTTAAACTTTATAAGATACGAATCTAATGTGTTTTTTAAATTTATTATTTGAATTTAATCTATTTTGTAATATGTCTTTTTAAGATATAACTTTACCATTTCAAAAGTCTGTTCTAACTTACTAAAAAAACAACTGTATAATAAAAGTTTCTAAATAAGTAAATAAACCTATTTTTAAATAAATTAACAAATATATACTTTCAAAACATTTTCGAATTGTCAGAAGGATTTTTTTTAAAAAAAATTGTTTTACTAGTTCGTCACACAAATCCAAGAGACTTTTTCTTTACCAAATTATAGTAAAATTAACTGAAACGCGGGTAATGAAATCAAATTCATATATACTCACTTATATATTAAAGGTATGAAGATCAAAGTTGCTGCCCAGACAAAATATGGGGATGGATTAATAATGCTTAGCAAAGTTCTTCTCACAACCATCCCTACTCAACACTCTTCTTAAACCATATACATTAGAAAATAAAATTGAACAAAACATCAATTTAGTTCTAAACAAGTTAGTACTTGATATTAAGAAAAAAAATGGATTTAACTTTTAAAATTTACACAAGCAAATTTGTTCTCTAAAGTTAGTAGTTCAATTCTCAGTACATCTAGAAATTATACAAAGTAGCTATTGCTAAATGATACACCATGCTAATTAGACGCATATATTATGATATATTGGCTAAAAATTAAAAATAATATAAATTAAATAAATAATTAGAAAAATGGTGCAAATGGCCAAATATTTAGCAAAATGGGGCACTTAAATACGCCGCCCATTTGGGACGTGCTTAAACACGCCCAAATGGGGCGTATTTGAGGAGAGCATGACACGTGGCAGGCAAAAAAGGGGGTGTGGGATTTTCGCGGTGTTTTCGTAAATTACGGAAGGCCATAACTTTTGACCGGGACGTCCGATTGAGACGAAATCGGTGGCCACGCGCTCGAAATTGAGAGGAGAAGGCCTAGGAAAGTTCAAAGGGGACTTGCCAAAAATTTTTTCTCAAAAGAGGCCTCTAAGTGCCTTAAATTTGCGTTTTAATCTTCGGAGCCCTAAAAAATTTTTTGTTTTCTGATATTTTATCTATTCAATTAGTGAATTGAAAGCTATTCTTTGTTTGTCTAATTACTTCTCTTAATTTCGAGCATTTTGACATAAAATACGTCTTCATCGGATATTGCTACGAGAAATTACGACTGTTCAAAGTTATATGCATCGTCAAATCTATACTACAATTTTGGATTATTTATGCATTTGTTAAACCAAAATCATTTAAAAATGTACAGCAACAACCTTAACGTACATTGTTTCAACTTGTGCCAAGTCCATCATCATATACACAGAGAAGATGCAAAACAGAACAAGAAAGAAAACATGTGATCGTGTCTTTCTCCCATTCACCTTCTTCATCAGCTCATGCTCATAGTCGTCAAAGTAACCCTTTAATTCTCGCAAACTACTCTCAGAGTAACCCTTGTGGCTATGGCTCTTGCGGAATCAAATCACGCTATGGCAAGGACTACTATGTACACTCCATCAACTTAACCAACATCAACAATTAATCATTAACCCAAAGCCCTAAACCCCTAATACTAAAACCATCAACACTAACCAATTATCCAAATTCACTACGCCTTAGCCCTAAACACATAAACCTTATCCCCCTAAACCATTAACCTAATCCAACAGTTAATCATTAACCCAAAGCCCTAAACCCTAAACAATTAACCAAATCCAACAGTTAATTAACCCACAACCCTAAACAATGCATAAATAATCCAAAATTATAGTATAGATTTGACGATGCATATAACTTTGAACAGTTGTAATTTCTCGTAGCAATATCCGATGAAGACGTATTTTATGTCAAAACGCTCGAAATTAAGAGAAGTAATTAGATAAACAAAGAATAGCTTTCAATTCACTAATTGAATAGATAAAATATCAGAAAAAAAAAAATTTAGGGCTCCGAAGATTAAAACGCAAATTTGAGGCACTTAGAGGCCTCTTTTGGGAAAAATTTTTGGGCAAGTCCCCTTCGAACATGCCTAGGCTTTCTCCTCTCAATTTCGAGCGCGTGGTCACCGATTTCGTCTCAATCGGACATCCCGGTCAAAAGTTATGGCCTTCCGTAATTTACGAAAACACCACGAAAATCCCACACCCCTTTTTTGCCTGCCACGTGTCATGCTCTCCTCAAATACGCCCCATTTGGGCGTATTTAAACACGTCCCAAATGAGCGTATTTGAGTGTCCCATTTTGCTAAATATTTGGCCATTTGCACCATTTTTCTAATTATTTATTTAATTTATATTATTTTTAATTTTTAGCCTGATATATTTAAACACCTTAATAGCACAGGTTCTATTTTGAGTGTGCCAGGCACAGGAAATGACGTACACTGTCGGATTATGGAAGCCATAGTCCATAAGGCACTTTACAACATCTTCAGTCTCTATCCCAGCAGTATTCTAGCAAAGAAATAGTTTATAGTAAGAATGAGTGTAAGTTTAGTTTGCTGCCTTAAAATTACTTTTAATGTAATAATCATTTTTTCAATGAATCAAGATTCTTAAAGTATTTTTAACGATAAAATCCATTTTAGATTCTTGGATTAATTTTTTTAGATTTTATAATATCATATAAAATGTAAGAATTTTTTTTCTTTTTTTTTTTTCTAATGGTAGATTTCACTTTAGGTTTTTGAGACACTTTTGTGAATCTCCCACAATGAATTTTACCTAAATATAATTTATGAATTAGTTAGGAAGAGAGACATTAAAAAACTATTTTCTTAAAAAGGACAAGTTTTGAGTATTTTTCCCTATAATCCAACCTTTAATGCTGGAGAACTTGAAAGCATGTCTAATGATAGATATCTTGAGCTAAAGAACTCATCTCAAGAACTCCTATTAATTAAAGATGCTCTAATTTTTGCATTTACTTTATATTATTATTTGGATTTGCATTGGAATGCTCCTCACAACATTTTCAATTGGACCTTTCCTTAAAGCCCCTTAAGTCAATAATGAATTCATGAGCAACTGTTCCATTGACCCCACGGAAAACAATAGGGGGTAATGATTCTGTAAAACTTGAAACTATAAGTAAAGTTGCAGAAAAACACATACAATCAATCTATGACGTTCGAACCTCCAATCGTTTTGCCATGTAGTTTCAATTCAAAATGGCTATTTTTGACGATTGGGTGAGTCCTATAGAACCCATCATGGCTATGTAAGAGTATGAGATGGGCAATATTAGTGCTGAGCCCCATGGTGCAGCGGAAATGGTAGCTAGTGGCTGCGACTTGTCAGGGGCAGGAATGCCACCAGTGGGAGCCTTCAAATACGTAACACAGTAACAGATAATTCATTACAAACAAACAAAAAAAAGATATTATTAAACACAACAAAGTTGCACAAAGTGCTACCTTTACAGGGATCTCAGTTTGAGCATGAGATTGAGACGGGGAGAAAAAAATGCCATCCAGTTTCAAGGATGTTAAAGATGATTTTTTTTTTTTTTTTGGTGAGAACAATGTTCTTTCTAATGAATATGAAATTAAAAACATGTATGTATGTTATAGATAATGATAGTATCACAGTATCACCCATAACAAAAATTATGTACAGATTCATGTTAGCACCATCCATATATAACTGACCTTAGTGCCGGATGGAAGAATTTTTTATCAGTAGGGATAAGAAATAATTTTAATTTGGTTAGAAAAATTTTAAACATATTTTTAGTCTTTAATAAATTTTGTTTAAAATTTCTAATAATTTTTTTATATTAATTTTCTAATAAATTAATATTTTATTTTTAGTTATGTTTATTTTATTTTAATCTTTCTTTATATATATATATATTTTATTCCTTATAAAATTCTGTTTATTTTGTATTAGTTTCTTTAAAAATATTTGATAACGACTAATAATAAATTATCTAGTGGACAAAAATGAAAAAACAGATATATAAAAAGGACTAAAACAAAATAACAATAATCAATTTTTTTTTATTTTATTTGAGATTCAATACAAAATTTTTATGTTAAAAATCAAAAATAAAATTTATTAATTTATCGAGGATCAAACACATAATTTATTTGTGTTATCTAAATTCATGGAATCAAATAAATAAATTAAATGATTAAATTGAACCAAAAAATAAATTAAATAACAAAAATAATAATTAAATCTGAAAATTAAAAGGATAAAATAGTAAATTTAGTAATAATTTATTCTCTCTATTTTTTTTATATAATATACATTCATTTTTTGAAAAATTATCTTACGAGATAATACCTATTTTTAGTTGGGCAAAAAAGATATTTAATATATATACAAACAAAAAAAAAAAAATCTTATGGGGACAATTGACCCACACCCTCTCACGTCAGTGATTGACCTCCGTTATCATGAATAATCTTTCATATCTCATCAATACCTTCTTCGTAAACACCATGGGTAGAAGGATATGTTACTTATAATATAAATCAAAACAACCAAGTTGGAAACACCCCTTCCCTCCAAATTCCCAGGTTATCCAAATAGTGCAAGTAAAATTCCAATATAGGAAGCAAGTTGTACCATAAGTGCAGATAAGTTGCCTTAAGTGTTTCTGCAGCCTTCCTCAACTCTTCAATATTGACACTGGCAGGATTTGTACCATGTGCTGAGACAGGTATAATGCAGACATTGTGATGGTGGTCTTCTCTTGCCTATAGTGTATCCAATTGCCAAAAGAAGTAAGCATCACAGAAATTCCAGAATATATATTAAAGGCGGTAATGTAGGAGAAAGCATTTCACCTGCTTTAGATATGCAGGAATAGGTAAACACACAAAACACAAAATTAAGGTAACCTTTTATTGGTTTAATAGCAACATAAAAGGTTAAAATTAAATAGTAACCGAAAAACTTCCGTATCTAAAGTAAATCAGACGAAACTACGAATGACTAGTGCACTTAAAAAATCAATAGAAGCCACACTACCCGAGTAACTAACACTGTCCCCAAAAGGCAAACATGTTTATAATAATGACTGAAATCACCATACCAAATGATATGCGTGAATAATCATCAGTCCAACATATTCTCCAGATGCACCAGCATTAGGTTGCAAAGAGAATGAGTCAAACCCAGTGATTGTACACAACATTTTACCCAAATTTTCGAACATTTCCTGAAACCAGATTTGCTTGTTTAGACACCAAAAAATATTTATCCCATATTTTCCTGAATAAAAAGCACTTTTATTATATTTAATCTTGTACATACCTGATAACCTTGAGCCTGTTCAATCGGTGCAAAAGGGTGAATGTTAGCAAAGCTAGGTCATGTCACAGGCATCATTTCAGTTGTTGCATTCAGCTTCAGAATCATAATGTGGCACAATGAAAGATCTTTTGACTGTAGCCTAGCTAATGTACCTGAGCAACTCATGCTCAGTGTGGTACCTATTTAAGAGCAAATAGAATTCAGTAAGGTACCACAGTATAATCACGTGAATTCAACTTATGTGCAAAGGGATATACGTGTTGAAGATAGGGTGTGTCAGATAAGGAGTCTTCCTAATTAGTCCAGAAGGAAGTGCAGTTTGAACTTCTGGTGCAAGAGATTCAGCTGTGAAGGAGACCAGCATTCGAATATATTATTGTTTTAGATGGCCTTTTAGTAATGAGTAATGACATAATTGACAATTGTAAACATGGTATATGTAAAAAATCTTACATGTTTGCCTTCAGAAAAAACATTGAAAAGATTATCAACATCCTCCCAGGTGGTTGTTTCATCGAACGCAACAGTGATCTGAAAAGCAACCAAGCTCCATAATCCAAAGACAAGAAAACAAACTCAGCTGATATGATGCAACAGAAAGCAACACTCACAATGTTCACATCAACAACCTGCAAATTTATTTCAGTCTTGCGAGCAGCATCAGCAATTGCATGGGCATTGGCAGTCTTAATTTTCAGTGTGAAAGAATGGGTGGTCCTGATTCCTGAACTTCCACGGTTCCAAGTTTCTTTAGTCCACTACAAAAAAAAACGAAATTTCCGACGGCAAGAATCCGTCGCTAATGGCGAAAATCCGTCGGAAAAACGAAATTTCCGACGGAATTCCGACGGACTAAAATCCGTCGGTAAAATGCTCGTCTGAAATTTTAACCGACGGATTTTTTTGTCCGTCGGAAATTTCCGACGGAAATATCCGTCGGTAATGACCCGTAGGA
>PYAF01004627.1:2530704-2575659 GCA_007407185.1 Glycine tomentella
TTGGAATTTGGATAGACAACAGAGGAAAGAGAGATACAAAGGGAGGAGAGAGACAAAGATGAGAAACCCCAAGCCTTAATGTTATTGTGCCAGTAAAAAAAAGCAAAGTTGTTTTAAAAAAATTTGAAAATTAAATATTTCCGACGGAATGGTTTCCTTCGGAAATATGCCATCGGAAATCTGGGCCTTTTTTGTAGTGGTCCCTGGGCAAACACCCCAGCTAGACCATGAACCCGTTGAGCAATGTTTTCAAGTCCTTCAGGTTCATGCATCCTCATCTACTAATTAATGCATGTCATCATATTATTGTTATAATTTTATGGAAATTTCAAGAGGCGTGTGCTCACATTGCCTAGTTGAGCATTGTATTCATTGTTTGAATCTCAAATTGTTTCAAAGACTTAATTTCGAAGTGGCTAGTAAGAGATATGACTTGCCTTGTAGGGAGTTATAAGGTGGTATGGTGGTTGGAGGGACGGCACAACGATTAGAGTGATAAGGAGAACTTGGATTCAAATCTCCCACTAAAAAAAGACACAAGGGCTTGAATGCGGGTCTCTGGGCACTATTATAGTAATAAATCCACCGATTTGCTCCTTTTGCGATAATGGGATAAAAAGATTTGTATTGTGATTTAAGTTTATTAGATCCACAAAAATATGGAATTATGCTTTACTGGTTTTGACATAAGTTCTTTGGGACGATCCAATTCTTCTATGATTACCTGACGTCCTGACCTGGTCTTAAATTTTATCTTTTTCGTCTACGTTCAATTCAATAGTTAGAAAAAGTTAAATTCAATAGTACGAACTACAAAGGTCTAAAAATATAAATTCAAAGTGTAAGTCAGAAATCTCCACGCATGAAGAGGATAGCTGGTTAATGACAAAGAGAGAGAAAAAAACGGATATGAAATGAAATATTGAACCAGGCAGTAATTACAAATTATATAGGGGAGGGACATCAGGCCCAAATAGCTAGCGAAGACATCAATCCAGCCCCAAGGAAAAGCATGCAGTAAGACAGTATTTGCAGCCTAAAGTTACAACTCATCCTCTTGCTAAGAAAATCCGCAGCTATCAAATCTACCAAAGCCATATACACCAAAATCCCCGACGACAAGGAATCCAAGATACCTTCGGTGATGAGTGCACCTGGGCTGTAAGGGTTATACCCGGAAGAAATAGCCATTCCAATCCCGACACCCAAGGGTGTAGTTAGTGCAAAAGAACAAGCCATTATAGTTGCTGACGAGGCTTTAAACTGCGCTTGGGAAATGCACCCTCCAAGCGCAAACCCTTCAAAAAACTGATGAAAAGATAACGCCGCAATTAAAGTCCTTATGGTACAAGGACTTTGCGAAACTCCTAAAGACAACCCAATTATAACCGAATGCGATACAATCCCAAGCTCCAACACCTGCACATACCCACCTTATGTTATCTCCACTACACTATGCACAATAATTAATTTATCATTCCGGAAATATGATGCTGTAATAAATTTGGCGTTAAAAGAAAAAATATAATTTTTTTTTCTTTCTTCAATTTGTAACCATTTCACTTTTCATGCATGTATTTGACTATTTATCATTAATTTAATTCAATTAGCTACCTGAGAAACGATGACGTGTCGAACGTCAGTTTCTTCTCCTTCTTCGATTTGGGTGTGGGCGTGGCCGTGCGAGTGTCCGTGGGAGTGAGCTTGGAGTTGTTCCTTGACGTTGACAATGGCATGACATGCATCATTGCCATGAGGATGGTTATGTCTATGATGCGCAGCATGTGCATGCATCCCCACGATGTGCATTCCACCGCTGTCTTCTTCCCCAAACACCTTCCAGTTCCAGCCGGGTTCGGATGACCCGACCCGTCCTTGTTCTTCGGAGGAGGCCTGCTTGCGCTCGTAGTATTGCGTTCCCACGAATTCGAGGAGGAGCGTGAAGAGCGCGGCCAACATGGCGAAAAACCCCGTGAAGGGAAACTTGGACCACGGGAACGACGGCAGGCACGGGTGGTGGAGCGCCTCGGTGGCGTCGGAGAGCATGTGGACGAATCCGGTGGCGAGAATGACGCAGGCGGCGAAGGCCTTGGCCGCGACGAAGAGGTTGCAGTCGGTCCGGAGGAAGCGGCGGTGTTTCCCGACGAGCGGGATGGCGATCCCGGCAATGCCGGCGAGGAGAATGGAGGTGATGGCGACGAACTTGAGAAGCAATGCGGCCGATGCATCTCGACGTAGCTCCAACTCCGCGCCTCCACAGCTTGAGTTCGTCATCGATTCCCGAAGGTTCTGGAAGAAGGACGAGGAATTTTCTGAAAGCACCGTCTCAAGAGTTTAGATAATAATCATGGATTCATTCACCTATAAGTAGAAGTTGCATTATTTTAATAATTACCTGATGAGGAGAAGAGAGGAGTTTGTCCAACGAGTTGCTGGAGCAGTGGCCAGAGATCCTGAAATAAAAAAAGAAGAATCTTCATGGAAAGTGCGTGGGGGGAACAAAGAGAGAAGAAGAACGTAGGATGAAGAGTATTGGGAATTGGGAATTATAATTGGTGGCGGCGGATGAAGCTACAGTATCAGTATAGTATTAGATAATATATATCTAAATGATAAAAAATATATCTTAACTTATTTTAATTTATTATTATTATTAGATAAAATATATCTTATCTAATAATTAAAAAAAGTAAGCATGTTGACGAAATTAACAAGTGTCGTCATATGCAAGAGAGAGGAGGGGTAAAGAGAGTAAGAGATGGATGCTTCGGTTGGTACTTTTAGCGATCAAATGAGCGCCTAGTGTCGACATTCTTGGATCACCTCTCTATATATTAACAACATTAACCTCATGCCTTTCGTTTTTTATTCTGCGTACGCCGCTCCTACACTTAATAATACAAAACCTAATTCACTTAAATATGATTATATTTTATTTGAATGTATAAGAATGTTTTATATTTTATTAGGCTAAATAATTTATTTTATTTTATTTTTTTATTCAGTTTCTTCTTTTATCTTTTAAAAAATTTAATGTAATCTTTTATTTTATTTTGTTGACCTAATTTAATTTAATTTAATTATTTATCTTATTTTTAGGTTTAGTTTAATTTTTATTTTTTAATTTGATCATTCCATTTATCGAAGATTGATATCATTAATAATTTTTTTTCAGTTTTCTTCCCTTTTCCTCCATTTTATTTTTAAGAAAATAATTATTCTTAATAATTAACAATATTAATTTTAAATGGATCAAACAACTAAATTAAAAAAATAATTCATAAATAACATAATTTTATATATTTTAATAAAAAGTTATTTCTTTAACCAATATTTTAAAACACAAGTTATTATACTACCTGTCTTTCTCAATTTAAGTAGGATTTTCTTAATTTAACCCAGGTTAGCATGATATCATTATGACAATCCCACTTTCCTGTTTTGACTGTTTCTACTCTATTCAATTATAAATTCATCTAACTAAATTCAGTATCATAATAATAAAGTACTACCTCCTGTCAAATACGTACAAAAAAATGATTAATTCATCAAAATCAATAAAAATTGTGAATTTAATTAATTTTAATCATTATTATTATTAATTTATATTTTATTCTAAAATTATCTCTAAGATTAAATATGACACGCCAATAATAATACTTAAAATCCAATAACAATGATGTAATTTTTATAGAACTAATAATTAACTTTTTGTATCAACATTATTTTTTAAAATGCCAATTTTATCCATAAAATTTAGCCTAAAATCATTCATAATCCTATTCAAAATCTTGATTTCCCACCAAATTAAAGAAAATTAAAAAGTTTTGGATATAAACTTATCAGCATTTCCTTTCTATTCATGTAAGCTAAATATCCTTCAACGAGAAAAAGAATAAAATTATCCTTTATTGTTCAAAAATGTCATGGGAAATTGACCTGAATATTGCTTTAACCGACGGAGATGAAACACGATTATCTGAAACCCAGACCATTGCAATGTTTTAGTATGAGGAAGCTTTGACACCTAATGAAGTGAAGGAAGCAATCCCCTGGCATGGGCACTTGGGGAAAATGAGGTTATGTTAGCATCACCCTCTGTTTTTGTCAAGGAAGAAATCCACCAGCGTGTGATCCTAATGAAGATGACGAAGCTTTCGATGACTGGTGGGATCCTAATGAAGTTGACGAAGCTTTTAATGACTTGGGAGAGGTGAAGAATCGTTAGAACCTGATGAAACATCTTTTCTAAACCAGCCTTTGTTTCTACCAACATATGCATGTTTTGTTTTTAAGCGACATATCTTATGTTTTGCCAACCTTGATTTTGTTAATGACATGTAATTATGGTTAGTGATGAAAGTAACTTCCATAACCATGAGTCCAACTTAGAGTTGGTTTGTGTGAGGAGTACAGTTTGTACCATATATACCTGGAAAAGGAGAAATGTTAATTAAAGTGATCTAGAATATGAACCAGGAGTCAAGGAAATTGTTGGACTCAGATTAAACTTCAGACTTGGAATTGGATTCGAAGTAAGGGTGGTTTGATTACTCTTTTGCTTGTTGGTTCAATGATCATCTTTCATGTTGTAATTTATCGTATTTGGAATCAATTAAAGGAAATTGGCAATGCTTCACATAACAGAACAACGAATTATGGAAGAAAAAGAGTTCAATTGGAAAGACTACGTGAAGTTCCACTTTCAAAGCAAACTACCCTCCGATCCCTATCTCATGCTTTGAACATTAACAAGACTTCGTTGATAAGATTGCAAAAAGCAAGAGTTATACGATGTCATTCCAATGCACTTAAGCCATATTTAAAAAGGAGAATATGATTTCTCGCTTAAGGTTTTGCTTGTCCATGCTTGACGACAGTAATATACCTCATGCTCCAAAGTTTAAATCCATGCACAATATTATGTTCATTGATGAGAAATAGTTCAAGATTTTCGAAAATTTCATGAATTATTACTTGCTTGCAGATGCAGCTGAGCCACATAGATCATGCAAAAACAAAAACTTTATACCTAAACTTATGTTTTTAGATGCAATAGCTAGACCTAGATTTGACAGCGAAGGCAATGAGACATTCTCAGGGAAGATTGGTGTGTTTCCTTTTTGTAATTGATGAACCAACCAAAATATCTAATTGTTAATTGTGTGGAGGGGACAATGGAAAAGAAAACTATAACTTATGTGACAAAAAATGTGAGTAAGATGTTCTTCATTGATAAAGTTTTACCATCCATAAAAAAGTATTGGTCAAAGGAAGATGCAGGCATGCCAATTTTCATACAATAGGATAATGCAAGGTGGCATGTTCATCAAGATGATCCAGACTTTTGTTGAGCAGCAAGTGAGGAGGATTTGACATTCGTTTGACATGTCAACCTCCAAATCCGCCTAATCAAAATGTGATGGATCTAGGATTTTTCAACGCCATCCAGTGTTTGCAACAACAACAACCAACAAAGTCAATTGATGAACTCATTGTGGCATTAGAAAAGTCATTTGATGCATTTTCTACAAAACAATCAAATAGGATTTTTCTCACTATTCAATCATGCATGGTTGAAATAATGAAGACCAAAGGATCAAACAAGTACAAAGTTCCTCATATGAAGAAAGATATGTTATGTAAAAAGGTGAAATTCCTAGTCAGTTGAGTTGTGATCAATTACTCATTCAAGAAGTTACTCAATATTTAGAAAATATTTAGATTTTATTATCATGACAATGCTCTTTACTCTTTCAGTTGTATTCAGTTCAACCTCTTTATGATTTTTTGTCTTATCATTTGCAGTACACAGAAAAAATACAGTGGTGACTAGTAAATGTTTTTGGGTCATTTTTTCCAGCGTTTTTTAATGGTAAAATATGGTGGTTGAATGTTGAATTAATGACATTATTATTTCTAGCATATGAAACATATTGATGTTTATTTCTTCCAGATAAAACATTTCCAGAAATTAAGACTTGCGGATTCATTATTCATATCTCGAATGTAATTTATAGTAGACTTAAACCTTATGCCCTTTAACTAATTTAATTCACATGAGAATTGTACAAAGACAGAGTATATAGCAATTGGAAGCAAAGCCCAACTCAGAAAATATAGCAAAATTAGTGACTTCCATTAAAATTCCAACCACAATTCAGATTACAATTTGATTATAGAAACTATCTAAATATATCTTCAACATTGACAAAACCTCATTGTTCATAGCTTCACTTTCACAATACAAATCATGTCCTTCAATTGGAAATTTCTTCAAGTGAGAAGCTCCTTAATGTTGCGTCTATTGAAAGTTGAGGAAGCATAGACATTCGAATCAGCCACTTCATTTTCTATTAAATCATCCTCAATCCATATTTTTGCCTACATCTGAAGATGCTTTGTGTACCTTTAATTCCATCTTCAATTGTCATGTCCAATGAATCTTCAACAATTGACTCCTCTTCACTGTTGTCCAGTGAATCCTCAACAAAGGTTTCATTGGAATCCTTGGGCAACAAGTTCAGATAAAATATCGTCTTCTCTTTGAGAGCCATGGTAGTGCTTGAAAGCCATGGTGTTCCTGCTGTAGGAGCAACGAGTAATTTTCCATCATCCGTTGGTTCAATCGTGATACCCATGGTAGTGGTGGTGCAAGAAATCCACCATGGTCCTGTTGTAGAAACACCAACGACTTTTTTTTCATCATGTGCTGGTTCAGGAGTTACAGACATGGTAGTAGTGGTGCATGAAAGCAACGATGGTCCTATTGTAGAAGCACTAGCGAGTTGTTTTCATCATCTATTGGTTCAGCCTAGAGAGCTATGGTAGTGGTTTTGTAGAAGAAAACTTGTTGGCCATATGGTGTCGGTGTTGTAGAAGATATATATCTATATGTGCTTAACAGTTAATTATTTACTATTTATTTTGATTGCCACATTATTTTGAGTAAGAGATCTATATCTATATGTGCTTAGTGCTGACATCAAGTTCCATTTCGCACGACATTATTATAATTGTCACTGTTTCCCAGTTACTTCAAACGAAGTTGGCGCTGGTACGTGGTTGATCATCGTATGAGAATGCTAACTAGTGTTTTAGTAAAGAATAAAATATAGTATAATTTTTCTATATAAAAAAATACAGTAGAATTTTTTTATTGAAAAATATAATAATTTCCCCTAATTTTCAATGTAGCTCTTTAATAAATTTTTTTATTAATTTCTTAATTATTATCTCAAAATACTGCTTAACAAGACTCTATATTTAATTTTTTTTCCTTTTTGAGAACACTTTGCCATAAGTCAAACTTTGAGAGGTCAGATACCATAAACAAGCATGAAGTACTGGGACGGCATAGATTTAGTCTTTTTTTTTTTTCCGATATACACCTATTTGAATCCAATATTTTCTAATATACACCCTTTTTGTAAAAATATTCCAAAATACACCTCTTTTTAGTAAAAGTAAAAAGTCTAGATTTGAAAACTCGACTTCACCGTACAGTTTTAATTTTTTTTTTACAAAAAAAAAAATTAGTTATGCTTGTTTCGTACGTGCTTTTTTTATACTTTTTAAATGTTTTAATTTTTTAAAATTATTATTTAAAAAAAAATGCTTGGAAGTCGGGAATTCATCACTCGACTTCCTTAACTATTTTGTTTTTTATGTTTTAAATGTTTATTATTTTTTTTTAAATTATGATTGTTTTTAATTTATTTAATTTAAAAAAGGAAAAAGTGATGAAAAATAAGTAGATTAAAAATAAAAAACCTAGATTTATAAAAAAATAAAAATAAAGTGAATATATAATTATTATATATCAATTATATTATATGATAAAATTTAAACAGTCAAAAATAACAAAAAAAATGAAACATACAAAATGACATCATAAATAAAATCCTAACATATCTTTATAGTATTATTTTTGGAAAAATCTTACTTTTTTATGTATTTTATTTATGGTGTCATTTTGTATGTCCCATTTTTTTTTGTTATTTTTGACTGTTTAAATTTTATCATATAATATAATTGATATATGATAATTATATATCTACTTTATTTTTATTTTTTATCTCAATGTGAACAAAACTCTATGCATGTTTGGTTCCATATCTTCTCTCCCAAATTTGCTTACTTGAACTGAATTGTCAAAGCTACCAAAAATAATTTTACATCGAATACTGAATCATTTGATTAAATTATTATCAATTGTGTTTGTGTCAATGTTATTGGACAAAAACAAGAGAAAAAATCTTATAAAAAAACATGTAACCTCTCACAATGTTACCGCTTGGTCATTGTGATGTAAATTATATTCAAACAAATAATACCAAAAAATTCTGCATTCTGCATTTGTTGTATGTGTCCAAGAATTTTACTACAAAGGATTGTCTACTTGTCTTCAACCCTCATTTGTACACCAAGTGATCAGCCCCCTACAATATCCTTAGAAATAAAATAAAGTTACCTAATAATAGGCATTTTTCCCTAAAAGAAAAACTAATCACTAAAATTAAATGATTCGCTAAGATGAATTCGGGATAACTACCATTTTGGAGACATCAATATCCATTTCTAGCTAGTAGCCGGAGAAAGCTACATCCTCGATTATTAATTGAATAAAAAAGATTTAATCATATTTTTAGTCCATCAAACTAGAGTTTTTTTTTTGTCTTTTAAATAAAAATTTATAATTTTAGTTCGTCAAATTAGCACAATGTTTTTTCTAGTCCTCTCTCTCTAACTGATTTTTGACTGTTTGAATGTATAATTCATAACAAATTTTTACTGGCGTGCTTGTAAACTCGAACACTTTGTAACATTATCATACACTAAAATACTTCAGAAAACAAGATAGAATTTTGTTTTTGTATTCACAATAAAAGAGTTTACAAACATGATAGAATTGTTTGAAAAATGAAATATTTTTAATAACATGTCCAGTAAATAAATATTGTATTTAATGAATATATGGCAAAAATAAACTAAGAAAACTATTATTAAATGAGACTTTGATAATAAAATAATAAAATCAACATATTATAAAAATATTTCTCTTTTAGTTAAAAATAAAAAATAGTATGAATATAAAAATTAAAAAATGATTAATTTTTTTTATTTTTGCTTTATATATAACAAGAAATAAAAGTTTAGAATCTATTGAATTCCTATCTTGAAATAGTTCAAAGACCTAACTAAAAAATAAATACAAGTTTAGGACCTCAATTGAAAAAACAAAAAAAAAAAAAAAAAACAGGTTCAAGAACCTGCTGATTAATTTAACCTTAAAAAATAGAGTTATAAAGTACACAAACAAACATTTAATATTTCGTTAGAATTAAAAACATTTAATATTTCTATCATCCGTAAGAAATCCTAAAATCCAAAAGCAGGAGTATGCCGCATTGGACACAAGTCACAACCCTTTGTTTCTTTTTTGAATACCTTTCTTTATTGCGTTTAGGTATGGTTATGTGGTTGAATGAAACTTACATCATCATCATCAATATGATAAAATGAAGCAAAGGTCAAGCAGCAATGCCTGAATGATAGGAAGAGTTTATGTACAATTTAAAAATGAAAATACTTGTCAATGGAAGAAAGATTAGGCCGTTGCAGCAGCTTGTTCTTCAACAACCTGTGATGTTGGGAGAAGGGTGCAAACGAGGTTGCGATCACCGTACACATTATCAATACGTCCTGATACAACCCAGCAACATTTTACATTTATTAGTCTTTTTAATTGTCAAACACAACTATACAAGCCGCAAATGCACTAAGTGAGAATTAGAATGAGTACTATTAATATGCCACACGTTAATGACATTTTCGTATCCCCTCTGAGAAGGGAAAATCTTAAGAATTAAATTAAAGTAAAAAATTTCACACCAACTTTAGAGAATAGCCTTACAATAGGGGATAATGTGGTAGGTTAATTATGATTTATAAAAAAGGATCATCATGTCATACCTGTGGAAGGCCAGAACTTAGAAACACGAAGCCAGGAAGCTGGGAAGGCAGCATATTCTCGAGAGTATGGTTTTGTCCATGCATCTCCCATGAGCACTGATGGTGGATGAGGGGCACACTGCATAATATTTTCGATAATCACTCAAACTAGATCGAAATTGTAAATAAAAATATGAATCCAGTGGTACAAGTATAACACTGCTCAATTATAAAGTAGTCATCCGTTTCTTATATCATGTTAATAGAGAAGAATACCAAAGAGCCAAAACAACAAACTCATGTAGTCTCACATACCTTTAGAACATTGTTGTTAATGTCGGCCTTTCCTTTCTCAATCTCAGCAATTTCTTGTCGAATGGAAATAAGAGCATCACAAAACCTGTCTAGCTCTGCCTGCAATGATGTTTAGTTGAATTAAAGAAAATTTTACATGATAGAAAGTACAAAGAAAAGAGGTCACCCGTTTCCAGATTGTAATCATACCTTGCTTTCACTTTCAGTTGGTTCAATCATGAGTGTGCCAGGCACAGGAAATGACATTGTCGGACTATGGAAGCCATAGTCCATAAGGCGCTTTGCAACATCTTCAGGCTCGATCCCAGCAGTATTCTACCATAGAGATAGCTTACAATTAAACAGAATATGAATAATCCTGATTGGTTGAAAAAACAACCGCAATGATCATTTAGACCTACCTTAAAGCCTCTTAAGTCAATAATGAATTCATGAGCAACTGTTCCATTGACCCCACGGAAGAGAACAGGGTAATGATTCTGTAAAACTTAGAAGTATAAGTAAAGTTGCAAGGTAAAGAAACACAAGCAATCAATCTATGACGTTGCACAAACCTCCAATCGTTTTGCCATATAGTTTGCATTCAAAATGGCTGTTTTTGATGCTTCGGTGAGTCCTTTAGAACCCATCATGGCTATGTAAGCGTATGAGATAGGCAATATCAGTGCTGAGCCCCATGGTGCAGCAGAAATGGTACCAAGTGGTTGTGACTTGTCAGGGGCAGGAATGCCACCAGTGGGAACCTTCAAATATGGTAACAGATTATTAATTATGAAGAAAACAAAGATATTATTATACAAGAACACTATTGTTACTGCTAGGGATCTCAAGCATATGTGTGAGGCGGAGAGAAAACAATGTCATCCAGTTTCAAGGATGTTACAGATAAATTTTTCAGTGAGAATAATGTTATTTCTAATTAGTGTGCAACTAAAAAATGTATGCATGTCATAGATAATGTGACACATAGCAAAAATTATTACCACTGGATGTGATGGTAAAAATGGTGCCAAGTGTTTCTTTACTCCAATAGGACCCATGCCAGGGCCACCTCCTCCATGAGGGATGCAAAATGTCTTATGGAGATTCAGATGGCAAACATCTGCTCCAATCCAACCTGGGCTTGTAAGTCCCACCTGTAAATATTAACCTCATTTGAAAATTAGGCACAAAATATTAAATTGCAGACCAAAATGATATACTGCAATACAGAACAGCAACAACAAAAGAACCAGTTTGTATAGTTCCTAGTTTTGCATGGGCAATATGATTGAAGATTTACATAGGATATAAACGTGCATTCATGAGAAACAAACCTGTGCGTTCATGTTAGCACCATCCATATATACTTGACCTCCGTTATCATGAATAATCTTGCATATCTCATCAATACCTTCTTCATAAACACCATGGGTTGAAGGATATGTTACCTATAATTTAAATCAAAACCACCACAAATGAATATTTTAAAAAAAAAAAAAAAATTGGCCAAATCGGAAACACCCCTTTCCTCCAAATTCCCAGGTTATCCAAATAATGCTAGTAAAATTAGAATATAGGAGGCAACGCAAGTTGTACCATAAGAGCAGCTAGGTTGTCCTTATGTGTTTCAGCAGCCTTCCTCAACTCATCAATATTGATGTTTCCCTTGGCATCAGTTCCAACAGATACAATTTTCATTGCACACATAGCAGCACTGGCAGGATTTGTACCATGTGCTGAGACAGGTATAATGCAGACATTGCGATGGTGGTCTCCTCTTGCCTATAGTTTGTCCAATTGCCAAAAGAAGTAAGCATCACAAAAATTCCGGAGTATACATTATCAAAGGCAGTAATGTAGGGGAAAGCATTGCATGCAGCAAGAGGGAAACACACAAAACACAGAATTGAGATAATCTGTTACTGGTTGAACAGCAAAATAGAATTCATAATAATGACTGAAGTCACCATACCAAATGATATGCCCGAATAACCATCAGTCCAGCATATTCTCCAGCAGCACCAGCATTAGGTTGCAAAGAGAAGGAGTCAAACCCGGTGATTGTACACAGCAGTTTACCCAAATTTTCGAACATTTCCTGATACCAGATTTGCTTGTTTAGACAGCAAAAAAATATTTATCCCATATTTTCCTGTATAAAAAGCACTTTTATTCTATTTAGCCTTGTACGTACCTGATAACCTTGAGCCTGTTCAATCGGTGCAAAAGGGTGAATGTTAGCAAAGCTAGGCCATGTCACAGGCATCATTTCAGTTGTAGCGTTCAGCTTCATTGTACAAGATCCTAGTGGGATCATACTGTGGCACAATGAAAGATCTTTTGATTGTAGCCTATGAATGTACCTGAGCAGCTCATGCTCAGTGTGGTACCTATTTAAGAGCAGATGGAATTCAGGTAAGCTTCCACAGTATAATCACGCAATTGAACTTATGAGCAAAGGGATATACGTGTTAAAGATAGGGTGCGTCAGATAAGGACTCTTCCTAGTAATTCCAGAAGGAAGAGCAGTCTGAACTTCTGGTGCAATAGATGCAGCTGTGAAGGAGACCTGCATACGAATTAATTGATGTTTTGGATGGTCTTGTGATAATGAGCAATGATATAATTGACAACATGGTATATGTAATAAGTCTTACAAGCTTGCCATTAGAAAAAACTTTGAAAAGATTATCAACATCTTCCAAGGTGGTTGTTTCATCAAAGGCAACAGTGATCTGAAAAGCAACCAAGCTCCATAATCCAAAGACATGAAAACAAACTCAGCTGATTTGATGCAACAAAAAACCAACACTCACAGTGTTCCCATCAACAACCCGCAAATTGATTTCATAGTTGCAAGCAGCATCAGCAATTGCATGGGCATTGGCAGTCTTAATTTTCACAGTGTCAAAGAATGGATGGTCCTGAACTTCCACGGTTCCAAGTTTCTTTAATCCCTGAGCAAACACCCCAGCAAGACCATGAACCCGTTGGGCAATGGTTTTAAGTCCTTCAGGTCCATGATATACAGCATACATAGCAGCCATGTTTGCAAGCAGTGCCTGATCAGAAGCAACAAAGATCAAACAAAATCAACCAACTCAAACAAGGCCAAAACATGGCTCCAGGAACACACTAACACAAGGACTAGTCTATTCCTAACAGACTATTCAAACAACTATGAATTAAAAAAAAAATATTAGAAGTGAAAATTTAGATATGAAAAATCTTGAGCAGTTTTTGGCACACCACAAGTCACCCCAATGATAAAATAAAACTAAGAGTTATTATAAACATAAACGCACTTTCTCTTCTATGCTTCCACTCCATTTTCTTCCTATTAACTTTTTCCTTTCCTATCACATTACTTATTACATCTAACATTTTTTCTTTTGTGTTCTTTTTCCTTTTCATGTTTCTCTTTTTACCACCAAAATCCATCACAAAATGGTATGGAAGTTGAGTAATGTCTAAAAACTAAAACACCCTTATAAATATCTCTTCTCACTTTCTCTTTTAAAATTTTCTTTTTCCTTCCTTCCCTCCCTCCCATTACACCCAAAAAAGGGGTGTTGGTTTATATTTTTCTAAACTAAAATTTGATTAGAACAAATCAGGATCAAAGAACAAGGCTGTTATGGTACCTGAGCAGTGCAAATGTTGCTGGTGGCCTTGTCCCTCCGGATATGCTGCTCCCTAGTTTGCATGGCCATTCTCAAAGCCGGCTTTCCATAAGAATCAACACTGACCCCAATGATCCTCCCAGGCATCATCCTCTTATACTCTTGCGACGTGGCGAGGAATGCGGCGTGTGGACCCCCATACCCCATCGGAACCCCAAACCTCTGAGCAGAGCCAACAACAATATCCACCCCCATTTCCCCAGGAGGCTTCAGCACAGTCAGAGCCAACAAATCAGTCGCCATAACAACCTTCACTCCATGCGCATGAGCCTCCTCCACAAACTCCCCATAGTCCAAAACCTCACCCTCAGTCCCCGGGTACTGAACAAGAACCCCACAAACATCACCGGATTTATAGTCCACATCCTTAACATCCGCAGTAACAACCTTAATACCAAAACCAGCCGCTCTGGTTATGCAAACATCAACAGTTTGAGGGTGACAGTTACTGGCAATGATAAAAATCTTTCTTTTTCCCTTGTGGATGTTGTTACACATTGACATTGCTTCAGCGGCCGCAGTTCCTTCGTCGAGCAAGGAAGCGTTGGACATTGGAAGCGCGGTGAGATCTGAGATCATGGTTTGGAAATTCATGAGGGACTCGAGACGGCCCTGAGATATCTCGGCCTGGTAAGGAGTGTACTGAGTGTACCAGGCGGGGTTCTCCATGATGTTCCGCAGGATCACGGGCGGCACGTGCGTGTTGTAGTACCCCATCCCGATGTACGACTTGAAGCACTTGTTCTTCGACGCCAAGCTGTTCATGTGCGACGTCATTTCCGACTCCGTTAGCCCCTCGTTGAAGACGCTGAACGACATGTTGTTCAGACGTATTGATTTCGGGGCGGTGGCGTCGATGAGGGAGTCCAGGCTGTCGAAGCCGCATGTCTGGGCCATCATGGTTTGTTCCTCCGAGGTGGCCGAATTGTGGCGCCGTGGGAATGTGTCGCTCGGCTTGAGCGCATCCAGTGAAATGGATCGAGACGGGACATTGTGTGAGAGTTTTCGGTTGTTTCCGATCGCGTTCTCTGGTTTGGGTAATGAAAAGGAATGGGAAATAGATGACAGAGAACGCGAATGGGAATTAACCTTCGCCGAGGAAATTAGCCTCTTCAGAATGGCCTTGTTTGCTAGCCTTCGCGCACGTTCCATGAATGCGAATGTGGAAAAAGAAAGAGTGGGGTGTGGAGGAGAGTGTAATGGAGGTGTATAAATAATAAGGTTGGGGATTGTCGGTATTGAGATCTGGTGGTTGGTGAGTGCGCGCGCACCTATGAAGGAAAAGAACGTGATGTCACAGTGTCACTGTCTAAAAAAACCTATGTTCGCGCGTAGGTTGGAGATGTATGGATCGAAATACGATTTGCTTTGCATTCAAAGGTAAACTTTGGAATAGGAAGTGATGTGATGGGTGGTTTGGTGGGGGAGAGGGTGCGAGATTAGTAAGTTGACGGAGTTAAAAGAGGGATTTGATTTGATTAGTGAATGGTGGGTGAGACTGAGACAGGACGTATGGGAAGCATCTCAATCGGATTGGGAGATCTTGATTCTTGGTTCAGAGAGACAGTATTTATGTTTTTTTGTATGCGTTATGTATAATGATGACAGGTAAAGTGGACTATAACCGTGTCATTATTATATGTTGCGCAGCACCGAAAAGTGCACAGTAACAAATGTTACTGTGCACACGCGTTTTGAAAATTCAACGCACCGAAAGCGCACAGTAACAAATGTTACTGTGCACACGCGTTTTCAATTCCTATATAAAGGAACGCTCAGCATTCGGAAGAAGCAGCGAAAGCAAGCAGCAAGAGTAGAAGAAGAGAAAATTTAGGAGTGTGTGAGAGTAAACACCAAGTGAGGAAAATTACCCATTTCTGTATTTTTTCTTTTATACCCAATTTTGTGTGATATCCTTGTGAGGATTATTGGGTGTATTTGGGATTTGGGTTTTGAGTGTTATTTTCCTCTTTTGTACTCTTCTTCATTCTAGTGGAACTCTTGATCTGTCTTCGCCCGTGGACGTAGGCACACTGCCGAACCACGTTAAATATCTGTGTCTTGTCTTTGTTTCCTTTTTACTCCCCATTTTATTTTTCTCCATCTCATATTTTGCTTTATCCGATCCAACTTCCGTAACATTATACATTGCCCCAAATTTATTTTCTTTCATTTCTATTAAACTTTCTCTTTCACCTATTTTGCATCTCATTTCATCATATATGTTTTTTCTTACCAATTTTCTCTTTTCGCTTATATATATATATATATATATATATATATATCCAAAATCACTAATAAAAAGTTGTTGATATGAGTAATATTGAAGTCAATTTTTTTAACTAAGATTTCAAATTCGAATCTTGTGAATGAAAAAAAACATAATTGAAAAAAAAGAAATAAATTAAAGGCGATCAACCAAATATTTTGACATATATTAGTCATCGATATAGCCGAAGATAATTCGTATCAATAATATGATAACAAAAGCAAATATCCAAAATCAGTTATATGAGGATTCATTATTTTTTTTATTCATAAGATGTCATTAATTTGAATTTTGAGGGTGTGCTAACTATGTGTGGTAGAAATTGTGAGGGAGCTCACGAAAAGGAGAAGGGAAGTTTTTTTTTTTTATTTTTCATCAATAAATATTGATTTGTTAATTTTAGTTAAAATATCAGTGAGAGAACTTTTAACGTGCGACCCCTTCCTTTTCCCTTCACCCTTAAATCCATCTTTCTAACCATTAAGTCAACTTTATATCTTCAAGGAGGGAGGGTAAGGAGGTGCATGGTAAAGAGTTATGAAGGGTAAGTGGGAGGTGTTTCAAAGGAAGGAGAGGGGTAGGGATGTCTATTTATTGTTTTGGAGGGTTTAAATAGCATATATTGGGGTGCCAATTGTAGGCCCTTTTAATGGGTATTAATGGGCCAACCTAATTTTATGCTACAGGCCGATCCGTATCTCTTTATTGGCTGAACCAACCCGATTCCAACAACTAACACAAAATTCAGAGTTGCTCTGTCCTTCCGAAGCCCGTGCTTAATTAAAATGAACAATATTGAGAGTGCTGTGAAGTAAAATTTAAAAAAATTGCGTGCTTTTGTCTAACATGCAGTGACGGATCTAGGACCCTGGATCAGTAGGATAATTTATTTTAAAAAATACAAATTGATAATTATCATTATCATACACATAAAGATAAAGACCTAAACATTAAAATAATAAAATTTTAACATATATAATCAAATAAATTACATACCTTATAATTGGCCTCTACGTGATTTCATGTTTTGAAATCATTGAATATCAGCTCATTGTCAATGTTATTGAACACATCTTTCTCAATATTAGCACTAGGCAATCATTCATCCATGCATCTCTCATTCGATTACACAATCTATTTTTGACAATTTTCATAACAGGAAAAGCTCTTTCCACTGTTGTTGTGGCAACAGGCAAAATCAATGCTAACTTCAGAAGACGATAAACTAATGGATAAACAATATGTCTTCTAGTTACAACCAACTTCTCTGAAAGATCATTGATTCCTTTCAAAGATGCAAATTCAACATTACCATGCATATCAATGAGTGGAAGAGAGGAGAGGGTTGCGTTTTGTGGGTGGAGAAGGGAGAGAGCAGAGAGCAGAAGGCTGAGTGAAAGAGTGAAGATTTCGTTACTGCTAGAGCATGGAGAAGAAAGAGTAGAGAAGGGAACGCGTGAGGCTTGACAGTTTGGGAAGCTTCTGGAATGGATAAAGCTTGCCCCTTGAACGTGTGAGTTTTTAAAAATCTGGGAACAATTTTACTTGATTTTTGGTTATTGCTTGTTTTATAGAGTAATAATTCTGGATAATGGACAAAGCAACTAGACAGTTATTTTTGTAACAATTTTGCTTGATTTACGAAAATATTGCTTGGTTGTTACTAAAATGTGAAATTCAATTAATTATCTTTTATCAATTTCAAATCTTCACTAGATTATTTGCTCTTTCAAATTTTAATTCTAGCATAAACTAGTTGCATATCTTTTATTTTATATTGTTACGCATTTATTTTTATTTATTTTAATTTATATTTATGAAAATTAAAAAAATGTTAATTTTTATTAAAAAAATATAAATATGTAGATTTTTTTGAATTTCTTGTAATTTTTTGTATTGGAGCAAAATATTGGATGAGTTCCTTAAAAGTAACATGATAATGTGGGTTCAAATATATAAAGTTAGGGGGGACAAAATATAAAAATACTAGATAATTATGTATAATTTTTTAAAATGAGGAGGTGCATGTGCCCACCCTCATTTATATGTACGTCCGCCAGTGCTAACATGTAATATTAATTATCAAATGCACTTTATATTTAAAATGTAATTAAATTTAGATATAATTATAGAATATATTTAATTTATACTTTAAGTCATATCTGTTTTCCCAATTGCTTTTTCAAGATCCGTCATTGATTTCATGAAAAAAATAATAGGACAACATAATTGTCGATTTATTTATCTTTTAAAAAATTGAAAATATTGTGATTCTCATGACTTTTGTATTTTAAGATATGCATACATTGTTTGTTTTGACAGATTTAAGATATTCATACATTAAAATTGTTGAATTGTATAATTTGAATTTCAAATTATTGTTAGGATTTGTTAGGTTGTTACAGTTTATTATTATATTTCAATTTTCAATATTTGAATAGGAATTAAGATTAGATCCCATATTATTAGCATTTTGTTGAATTTCTCTCTCTTATATAATAACCTCATGTTGAGAAAAAAAAAATATATGAGAGAGAACAAATGAATGAATGAAACTAATGAGAAATTATTATCTCAATTCATGCGTATATGATTTTTAACATGGTATCAGAGCCATGGTTTCTTCCATGAATGAGAGTCATGATTCTTCCATGAATGAGAGTCGTGTTATCCTCCATGAAAAAAAAAATATTTCCACTGCCTTATTTTTTCAGAGTCTTTCTTCTTCACATTCCCCAAACGTACATCTCCTTCTATCTTTTTATCTTATCTTCAATGTATTCCACTTATACCCAACTATCTATCTCCTCCTTAACTTTCACCTTCTCCGATTCCTTTACAAATTATGATTATTATTATCATAAATTTCATTTTTGCCTCGCATAACCTTTGCGATTTTGGTTCTGTTTTGAATCCTTCTCGTATCCATTTGAAGGTCATTAATGTGAAACTCGTTGCATTGTTCTGAGTCCTTCACAGACCAACCCCGAAGTCTATTGACATGAACATTTGATTGTTCCGAATCCATTCTCGTATCTCAATTCTTCCTGCACGTATTCTATTTGAAGGTCATTGATGTGAAGTCAGTTGTATTGTTCTGAATCTTCATAGACCATCCCTGAAGTTTATTGATGTGAACATGTTATTGTTCCGAATCTCTTCTCGTATTTTAATTTTCTTTCTACCTCACATAATCGAAGCACGTGGACTATCCTGAAGCACCTCTTGAACCTATTGCTGATCAAAGTCATTCCTAAAAGAGTGTTTGAAGAAGCAATTGACAAGTTGGGCATGACCGATATTTATGCACCAACTTGAGGGGGAGTGTTGAATTGTATAATTTAAATTTCAAATTATTGTTAGGATTTGTAACAATTTATATTATTATCTCAATTCATGCATATCTGATTTTTAACAAAAATATAAAAGAAATATCGAAAAGTTATATAATATAAACTAATTTATATTATAATTCAATTACAATTATAATATATGATAAAGTTATTGATTTTTATAATAATTATTTTAAAAGTAATATCAATAATGATAATAATAGTGTAAAATTATTTTATAATTTTATTATGCATCATCATTAAACTCAAAGAAATATGAGTGATGACAAAGAGATGGAAATAATTATACACATGATTTCAATTATTTAATATTTAAATAATGAAACCGTGCACATTATAATTAAGATTTTAATCACGGTTTAATGATTTTTTAGTTAATTTTACAAAAATCAAACAAATTTATTATAAATAATGATCTGATATTGGATGATAATATAGAATTTATAATTTTAAACTTTCATTACATATCCCTTTGTCTCTATTATTATTAAATGAGTGGAAAATTCATGGAAGAAATATTCCTTCTTAACAGTAAACAAAGCCACAAGATAAATCCATGAGAAGCAGCGTCGCCTGAGCTACTTCATCCATTGGAAACGCTTGTTGCTTCAAAGCCGAACTATCCCTCAACTCATACCAAAACCCTTCAAATCAATCTTCACTTTCTCCTGCTGAGATGTTCCTTCAGCAGTACTAGCTACTTGTACTAGTAGTTGCCAGCTTGCACTTACTCCTGAACCGTGCAAAATGGTTTGTACGAGATTTCTCTTCCTTGTGATGCACTCTGATCTATGTAAGATGAATTCACGGAAGGTGCAAAACCATTTGCAGCTTCTGCCGTTGCCCTTCTTGCCTTCCTCTGTCGAATGCCGCAGGCATTGCAAAGTAACTGCACCACCAAGATGTTATTGCTTGTTATTTAGTTTTAATTAGAACTAGCTATTTATTAATTAATTTGTAGAACTACAGTATCCAATGTAAAAAAATGACAAGCAACAAAATATAGCTAGAGTTAATTAGATAAAAGAAGGAAAGGGAAATTACCTTAGGACCATTAGGACCACTGCTCCAGAGTGGGGTACTGGTTGTGTTGCAATCCGCACAAACCCTAGTAATATTATTCAATGCTTTCTTTGTGGCTAGATCGCTGCTAGTGATTGGTAGCCTCATCATTTTTCTCGTTAACCTCGCATTTGAAGACATCAATTTTTCATAATCATAATCTCTTTTGTTCTCTTCGTCCTCTATTTTGTACAAGGAAACGTTATGGTGGCCTCACGCGCTGCTTGAATCTGCCGTAACGGGCTTAGGTTGAAGTTTAACGGAGGATGAATTATACACTTGGTTGTTGTTGTTTGATGGTCCAATATGAAATACAAGCTTCCCATCCTAATTAAAGTGAATAGATGAAAGACTATAGTTAAACATTAGATGCACAATTCATACTAAAATGGGTCTTTTGTGTAAGTATATTTTGTGACATGAGCCGGTCATTAATTTTTCTAATGATACCAATTGAACAACAGATGCATGTAATTAACGTTAAGAAAATAACTTAATTTGACCTGCAATTTTTCATTTCAAAAGGAAAACCAGTAGCTTTAATTTGATGAATAATATTCTAGTTAGTTTCTTCTCTTACTAAAGCCACTTAGCTAGCCACACACTCATCACTAGAGCAGTGCACTTATTTTTTTCTCAACATTTATTTATATAAGCCTAACGAAGATGAAGATATATAACAGAAAATGGAAAGTATAGTTAAAGATGGTTAACCAAAATTAATTAAAGGAATATTAAAATCTTGCCTGTTGATGACCATGTCTTAAATCTCTGGTATCTTTGGTTTGGCTTTGATCGAGTATGTGAAAGAAGGTGCAACATGAGAGAGAAGTTGATTCGTGATTATTGGCAGAAATGAAGAGTTGACTTTGATCTTGTATCGTAGGACATGGGGGGTTGGGGTTCAGTGAAACAGAGGTCATGAATGATAAAATTAAAATTAAGATTCTAAAAAAGGAACGGGCTGACCACACGGTGGTGGGGTTCTTTAAAAGGAGGAAAGGGCTAAGCACAGAATAAGAGGTGTCTGCCAACGCCAAGCATCCACGTGAAGGCTTATAATATATATATATATATATATATATATATATATATATATATATATATATATATATATATATCAAATGTAAACCAAGTGTGTATATATACCAACCGATAGCCATCTAATAATACTAGTGCACGAGTTCGTGATTCGTGAATGCGTATAAAGGCACTGAATCTGGTTTCAAAATTTATCCACGCCCCCATTAATTTTTGGAGTGTATGAGTGAATAGAAGAAAGAAAGAAAAAATGATCAATATAAATATAGTAAATGAAAGTAATGAGAAATGAAATGTATTCCGGAACCAAATTTACTAAAAACAATGCAAAGTAACTTGTAACTTCTGCAGCAATTGATCTTGTTGATGTGAATTTTACATTGATGGGTTATGGTAAAAACATGCTGGAATATAGGAACAGCAAAAAAAAAAAAAATAGTAAATGTACAATAGCGATAACTAAAAAAAAACAATATTAATTATTGAGAAGAGACAAGAAAAAAGGAGGTGTAAAATGCAACTACTCGACCTGACAAAAATCCTATCTGCGTTTTTTCAGTCCTCTCACATATGGTTAAACCTCAGCATATATTTTATAGGATTATATTATTCATTCATTATTTTTATAATATTATTTTTCTTTTTTTATCACATTTAATTATCATTATATTCGTATTTTCTATATGTTTTATGTTCTCTTCTTATGTTTCTATTTATTGCGTAATGATTGTATAAATATATACATTGAGATGCGTTAATTGAAAAGCAGGATTATATTAATATACCAACAAAATTAACTTCGAATTAGGACATCATGGAAATGACTAACGAGGGTTTATAAAATATTATGGTGTGAACTTATTGTGAAAGTATGTATTTGATAGTTTAATCTTGATTTATACGTACAGTTTAATTAAAATGAATGCATTGTCAATATATATTTTTTATATCTAACTATATAGATAAACATATATGATAAATTATTGATTTTTATAATAAGTTTTTTATTGTCATATTTAAAATAATTTTTAATTGATTAATCCTATAAAAGTATTTACACACTGTATATCAAAATGAAACTCATGTATCCCAAATTTATCTGGATGAGCTATTTGCCTCCTGTATTCAAACTCAAATGGATGGAAATGGAATAGTTGTTACTTGTTACCAACTTACCATTAATTATAATCGTGCCTCTGCCCTCTAGTAGTCACCTGTGTAGAATTTATGAATTTTGTTCCCTTTTGAAAAATGTGATGAGGTGAAGAGATGGATATAGATATGAATGAAATTAGCCCTAACTTCTTAGTGTTGCCAAAGAAAAAATCAAGTAGGCTACAGTCTCGTGACAGAGACAGCCTCTCAGTCCCCACACTCTTTTGCCATCAACCATATACACATATTTTTTTTTTTTCCATCATCCGTTGTGAAAATTAATTAAGAACAATTAATAGGCAATTAGCCCATGATTAATTTCTTCCACGTCTTGGAGGTCTTAATTATTAGTCTTATTATCCACAAAAGGATAATATTTGATTTTATCCTCAAAGGAATTTTAGGGAACAACAAAAAGTGCATAGAAAACGGTCGTACAATCGATTAAAATGTCATTTTTAACGGATTTAAAAAGTTTTGTCTGTACTAGTGGCGAATTTGATACCATGGTATAACGAGAATCAGAAAGCTATCTTTGTTTTTGGCGCTACTCATTAGGGGTTGAAAGTTGTTTAAATGTCGTTCACCCAATAAATCTACACAAGTCTGGGCCTAATCTACAGACATAAAGACATTTAAGATCACTCCCGTGTCTTGAAGCCAAAACAAGATTAGATAGCTGTTACTAATGGTGAGGCCTAATTTTGTCTCAACGTAAGTGTGTCCTAATGCAAGTGGTACTGTTGAATTTTGGACCATGGTCGTATGCGTACGTATTCGGCTAAATGACACTGCAATCGGTGGCCCAATTCATCCTCCCTATTCTGCTGTTCTGAGTCTGACAAGGATCCAGCTATGTGTCTTTAAGCTACCACTGTTCCGAGCGGAAAACTTAACATTTGGAGGGATTTTCTAATAGCAATTGGCATTAACCATTAAGCTACTATATATATAGACGTTCTGTTTAGATTTTTGTTTAATTGATTTTGAAAGAATTTATGTTGAAAAAAACTTATCTAACCAATTTTGCCACAGTAAGTACATATACTCTTGTATGATTTTGATTGCCTTTACCTTGAAAATTTTGACCTTGGCCTCTGTCATTTGATAGTTCCTTGCCCTTGTGATTGCTTCCATCTAATGTTTCTTCCTGTGAAGGTTGAATTCAGAAGCACCTCCGGCCCTCCAAGAATAGTACCATTCACTTGCCTCTCTTGTTGAAGAACAAGACAGAAAACATGGTTAATAGAAGGCAATGGCTCCATTAACAAGATTTGTGTCTTAACAATATGTTATATGAATCTCCAAGAGTTTTAAGGAAGCACACAACATACTCTGCATCCTTATAATTCTTCACAAGTTTCAACATCACAATCGGGTCGCAAATTTAAAGTGTCTAATCATGCCAAAGAATTTGTAATGCAAATGGGATAGTTAGACATGCTTTTTTCACATTGTTTTGCAACAGATGAAAGTCTAAAGTTATGTCCCTTAGAAAATCTATCTCTAAGATTATCCAACAAATCGGCAACATTTTTTATATGTACAATATTGAGTAATTGGAGGAGCAAGGGTTCAAGAAATCCAATAAAGAACTATTACATTACATTTTTTTCATGCTTTAAATAATTCATCATTTTCATCAGGCATTGAAAGAGCACCACTGATAAACTTAAAATTTATTGTTTGACTTCACTTACTAAAGTGATCGCCTCATAGTTTTGTCTTCATTACCGCAGCAACAGAAACACTCCATGCTGTATTTGTAATTTTGGTTTATTGTGTAGGTGTTAGAGAGCTACGACTATGCTACTGTAAATTTGAGAAAACCACCATTAAAGCTAAAGAAAGGATAAAAATTGTATATTGATATTCTTCATTGATAATAAAAGGATAGGAGAAATACAATTTTATAACCTAATTACTACTATTGATGATCCTACAAGTGTCACCATCTTAACTTAGAGAATTATAAATAAAAGCTATATAATATAATAGATAATATTCGAATATTTTAACTTCATGTAATGTAATCTTTCAAATATTTTATTTTAAGTCCAAAATAAAATGCTGTAAAAAAAATGGTTGAAGGATTACATTAGACCATCATTACAAATATTATTTTTAGGAGACACAGCACAACACCAGTTAGCTAGTGTCAAGAAAATTTTCTAAAAATTGCAAAGTGCTCTTTAATTTGAGTGGTTATATTTCAACATCCCAAATTTTCAAACATCTCATTAATACTTCATTTGAATTCATATATAAGCAAAAATAATTAATTTAACATTAATTAAAAAATTAATTGACATCATTTAATTTTATTAATTTCAAATAAAAAATAAAATTATTTTTAAAATACGTTTCATTAAAACTTATTATCATAAATAAAAAATTTATTAAAAACAAAAATAAAATTATATAAAAATTAGTTAAATTTACTTATATTTAAATTTAACAAACAAAATCACTTTTTTTGCATAAATATAAATCAAGAGGAAATACCTTTAATTATTTCTTTTATCTCTCTTTCTATTATATTACATCATCAATCAAATTAATCATTCATCTCTAATTTGTTTTCTATCTCTTTTAATATGTAAATACGCACAAAGATGTTCAAGAATAATTTTTCCTTTTAGATTTATTCAATTTTATAACTTGGTTCTTTTATAAAAATAAGATTTTGTAGCTTAGTTCTAAAATCGATGCTCCTATAACTGATACCTATAATTCTCGAAGGTTCGTCCTTTTAACAGACCTTGGAGTATATTCTAGAAAATAAGATATTGGGTTTTTTTATTTTTATAAAAAAAGTATCTAAATTAAAATATAAAATCTCAAAACATTCAAGAATAATTAAACCAAATACTGAGTTACAAAACTTAGTCAAAAATACTTCTAAATATCCGCTATTCAATCTCATATGTTATAATTTATTTATTTATTTTACTTATATAAACAATAGTTAATATGATATGATTCATCAGTAGAGCATTTAAATACTTGTCCACCTTAGACGTCAGCATAAATAATAAATAACAAGTGAAGGTGCGGTTGACATAGGATATTCTACGAAGATAAGCAAATTAAAAAAGAGATGTTATTAATATCGATAAATAGTTATTTTTTCATGAATATATAAAGTATTGATAAATTTATCTTAAAAAAATGAAAATTTAAATTTTTATTTTTGAAAATAAAAAAAAGTACGATAAAGTTTATTAACTTTTATTAGTTTAATTGAAAGAGCAAGAGCATATGTGACATATTCAGTAACAAATTTGTCTATGTTCTACATATTTAAAAACGAATTTGTTAACACTCTATCTAAAACATAATCTGATCTCATTTACTCATTTTTTTAATCATTGCAAACATAAAATTACAATAAACACATAAAAAATTAGAAAAACAAGTATAAATTAAAGCAAATATAATAATAAACATAATATTGATTAATAAATATAATTTAATATTGATCTAAAATTTCTATTATAACAATATTAAATAATAATATTAAAAATATGTGAGTTAGTTTATCTACTTATTTATATAAATTAGTTTATATATTTAGAGTAGTACATTTCATTTAATATAATAGTCTCACATTTTGTATATTATATATTAGTTAATATACTTATTGATATAAATTAATATATTTTTATATATTCATATTATACACATAATTATTTAATGTCAAGTCAAAAAATTAATAGATGAATAAATGTATTGCACTTTCTTTCATTTACCTTATTAATATTTCTTGAATACTGTCAGCAAAGCGGTGAGACGCGTGTGTCATTTCTTTATGTAGGATTATAAATGATGAGACTAGCTGTACCTATAGGCACATCGGATCAAATAAATTGACAAACACAGGTCATAAATGGTTCATTTATGAAACTTAGTAATTTTTTGGTGGGATTGTGATTCCTCATTAATTACCCTCACCTACGCTGAGTGAAGTGAATGCAGCTAGCGTGCCCATGGAAACACAGGAATAGCTAGCCGAGGCAATGTTAACAAATGTTTTCTAACTGTCCAAAATTTTAAAAATGTTGTACTATTTTTCATTGATTAATTCCTTAATCAACATCCTACCTAAAGTCCATATAAAAAAAACAAAACAAAATGCTCCATAATTGCGTGTGTGCGCGCTTGCATGTTGGTAACGGTATGGCGTAATTAGTGCATATATTAATAATATTGAAACCTTACACCCAAACAAATCTCTGAAACACAGCACCAGGCCAGTACACGGCTGAACTAATCAACCTGGCCTTTTCATATCATAAAAGTTGCAACCAGATCGTCCAAAATATTTTGATTATTCTCCATATGAATCCTTGATCCATACAACTATGATGTTCAACATTTTCATTATAAATTGACTTTTAAGTCAAGCACAGGCAGAATTTCTTTTCAGTAGTTGAGAACTAGATGGTAGTCTTGAGCCTCGATCGGAATTTCGTTCCCCAGAAACATCTCAGGAAAGGAGCGACATACACATAGTACTGTTTCGAAAACTGAATGAAACATGCATAGCCATGTCAACTTTACTTTTTAAGGAGGCTTCAGCATCATAGTAACATTAAGTAATTAACGACGACAATATGTAATTTTTCGAACTACAGCTAGTCATATTAATATTTTGAAATTAGATGGACTAATTGTTGAGCTAGCTAGTGCTTGATTGAGAAATAAAAAGATAAGATTAAAATCCTAAAAGGCGATTGTAAAAGGAAGCCATTTATATGAAAGCGGTGGTGCAGAGGTAGATAAGGAAGGATCAACATATATATAGATATATATATATATATATATATATATATATATATATATATATTATTGGAGCAGTACATGACATATTGTACTAGGATCCCATCGATCTCATTTTTGTTGTTTGTTGTTAAAATCAAAAGCAGTCACAAGAGTCGAGGAGCTGAGCCTGTCCACAACTAAGGACCCTTGCGAGCCACTCATCGTCGTCGAAATCCCCTTCATCTTCAGCAACAATAACTTGAAGCCCCATGGAGCCATTTTGCATCTGCACCACATTTGAGGATGAGGGTTGTTCTGATGACGGCGTTGGTGGAGATGCGATGATCTCTTTGTAAAGCTCTTGCATGAAGTTTTCAACCGCTTCTTCTTCGAAACAGAATTGCCCCACATCGTTCTCCGTCTCGGTCAGAATCTCGTCCAGCTTTCGGGTGAGAGCTTCGGTGGAGGAAGCATTCTCTTCCATCAAAGCCATTCTCTCTCACTCTGAGACAACAACAACCGTGAGTGAACAGTGTTGGTAATTGTTACTACCACTAAATGATAAAGAACAACAGAGGCTGACTATTCAAATTGAAGAGAGTGCGATGCCACGCTGGCAGTGGACAATGACGTGGCAGACTTTGATGCTGAGGTCTTCTTCTTCGTGTCACCAAATCATGGGGATAATGTTTCCCTACCACGGCTGTCTATCACCCGCGCTCGTCCAATTTTGATGATATGCGATTCCCATCTTTTACAATCAGATGCAAAATTTAGAGATGCAATTAAACTTTTTAATTAGAATTTACTTTAATAATTTTATTTAATTTCAATACATTAAGAGTGTGATTCTTTTAAAAATTTATTTTATCTAATGATTGGGACTTCAGTTTTAATAATAACAATCAATGTATAAGACTGTAATTTTTTTTACTGTGGCCACATAAAAAATTAAACTTATAACCTCATGTATATCGATCAATATTTTACTAGGTTGATTCCAGTATATCATAAGATTTGCTTATTTGTAATGACGACTGATAATATATTCTATATTTACTTCACTTAATGCATGTAAAGGCAAGACAAGAGAATATTTTGGATTTAAGCCGGATGAGAGAATTAGAGAGAAAAAAAATACTTGTAATAGTATGAAACTTAGTCTTCTGTATATGTGTTATAATGAATTTTTTATGGTAAATTAGGGGTGTTTATCAACCGATGCAAACTGCGGTGATCGAATCGAAAAATCGAAAATCGAAAATCGATAAACCAAAAATTGAAAATTTTCACCGGATTAGATTGGTTTTTGGATTGACGGGTGAAAATCGATCTAATTATAAACCATATCTTATCCTTTATCTACTTGGGCTTATTCCCCATCATAGCCCAAAAACCAAAAATCCAATATATTGCTCCTTATTTTGTCCAATGAACGTGTTTGTCTAATGAAAATTAGAAAATGATATTTGTTTTTGTCCAATGAATGTGTTTATTTTTGTTAGATACTCCTTATTTTGATAAAAATAAGTCTCATAAGTTTTATTTTTAGACTTTTTAAAAAATCGAAAACCGATCCAATTCAAACCGAAAAAAATTGGATTGGATTGGATCGGATTTGAAAAAAATTTCAAACCGAATGGATGATTAAATGACCAAATCGAAGAAATTGGATCGGATGATTTTTTGCTTCAAAACCGATCCAATCCAGACCGCGAACACCCTTATGATAAATCATTATTTATACATTAGGTTAAAGGTAATCATTGTAAAACATACACGATATAGTGTTAATACTTTCTTTATTTGTGATCAACTCTCAAATCTATATTTTAGGTTATAAATCTTTCTGAGATTTTTTCATATGTTTTTCCTTAATAAACTTTGGTGGCAACTTTCACTCTTCATTCTATTCATATTCCAATTTGCCATTTTGGCACGATCCTAATGTGGCACCCATCAAACCTAAGACTCGAGCTCTAAGGTTGCAACCATATGTTTTTGAGTTGTGCATGTGATAAAATTGTTGCAACTGATGGAGATCACGAACTAATAGCAATAGAGTTTGACATCCGAATCACACCTTGCTTCCAAGTTATAAAACATAATTAGTCATGGAAATCATCACCTAATTCAAGTTGAAAATCATATTTTGGAATAGGGATACGCTTCTGGAATAATCATTCTAAAGGGAGGATAACTTAAGAATTTTTAAACATTTGAGGTTCAGGAAGCAAAACAATGGGGTTCAGGAAGCAATTGCCTACGAGTCAGAGTTACATTACACCTTCCATAGTTTGGGCTCATTTGGTTCAGTAAACGGGTTCTAATGAAGAACCCCAGTCCATGCTTATACCTTACTTGTGTTGAGGACTTAAGGTGCATGGGAAAGTGTGAGAACGGATAAAACAAACACACTAGAAAGGGAGAACCGTATACGTTATACAGTGACACCCAACTTAGAAACGTTTGATATACTTGATTTGATTTCATAGCTACGTGGGACCTACCCGAAATGAAATGAAATCAAAACGAGCATGAGGATTCTGTTTTATTTATTTTTCATTCGAATCGAAGTAACTAGGAAAGTCAAATCTAAATCAAAATCACAACCCAACTCAAACCCAAACCCAAACAAACGACAAATTTCCTTTTCGAAGAGGGACACTGTTATGTTCGGTGTCCAGACAGAAAGATACACTTTTTCTAAACCTCCAAACCAAACGCTTTCAACAAAACCTTTTAAATCGCTAAAAAAACAAGGGTGAGAAAGCGAGAAAGAAAAAAAATCCAATGGGTTTAGGTTGGGTGGCGAAGCCGAATAATCAACAATGCAGAAGGTGGACGACAAGTCGTTTATGGGGAGCAACGTTTATCTGTTGCATGTGTTTAATCTTCTTCACTCCCAGAATCCCTCGCTCTCCCAAGCACCACCAATTCGTTGACATGCGCAATCTTCTCGGTAACCACCCACATTGCATACAAGATCATAATTTTTGTATGAATTTCGTTTTGATGTTCTGATTATTTTAGATTCTCCAGGAGTACCCAACACGTTGAATGTGATGACAAATTTCCCGTTTTTAGTTGTGGGTGTTCTGGGCCTTGTGCTTGCCCTGGAAGGAGGTGTCTTCAACATAAGGTTTCGGTTCATGTGTAAAAAATTTGGTTTTTCCTTTTCAACCGTTAACTGACATTGTTGTGTTGTCTTGTTGCAGTTCCCAAGGAGAGATTTGGGCATGGGCACTGTTCTATGCTGGAATAGCGGGTGTGGCTTTTGGCTCTGCTTATTACCATTTGAAGCCCGATGACCATCGTGTGTTGTGGGACACTTTACCGGTTAGTTAGTATTCTGTGTTTGTTCTGTAATTCTTTTCCTTTTCCCATACTCCAATTGCTTTATATTGTTTTCAAAATAGATGATTCTGTGACACTGTACCGGTTTTCTGATTCTATTAACTCATCTCTACTCAAAATACTCTTCTTGCAAGTTGTAATCAAGTGGGATCGCTCCTTATTCTGTCTCTCTTTTTTTATTGTGAAGCTCACTGGTTTTGTCAATGGCAGATGATGGTGGCCTTCTCCTCACTTTTGTCTAGTTTGGTTGTTGAGAGATTGGGCCAGAGGATTGGACTGTGTTGTATGTTTGCACTCAATCTTGCTGCCTTTCTATGTGGAGTTTATGAACGGTTAGTTTTTATTTTTTTTATTCATACTTATTCTGTCTTGGAATTCCCATGCATCAAGTGAAGGTGCTTTAGTAGCCAAGTTTTATGCTGAATTCTGTCTGCTAGTTGGTTGCAGAATTTATAATGATATTCGGTTCTGCATGATGTTCCAGTTGACTCTGCCTCTAGCTATTCCAGTAATAGCAGTCTTGTACCGCTCCAAATATACTCACTCAAGATATTGGTTTTTTTCTACAGGTAAGCCCTGAATTTTGTAATTTTTTTATTTTCCTGAACGAAGTTTCTATGTGACTGCCTGTTCCTGCTTTTGATGTTAAAAATTATTTGTTTGTGTAAATTTTAAGTGTTAATTGAATAAGAGTTTATTGTGTCAGTGCATCATTAAGGGAGAGTGCCTAGGATACATTTGTTCACTAGCAAACTAAAACTTTGCTTACTGTTTATCTTTTTATGATGATATCTCTTTTGGGCCCTACTGTCATTGCTCTAATGAAGTTAGTAATAGGGACAGAAGACTGTACTAGAAGAAGTAAACCTTATTCCATTAACAGCTTTTGAGATACATTATCTGTTTACTGAGTTTGGGTGGATATCTCACAATCTTTTGATTGTTTGATATAAGAAAAGAAGTTGTCATTCACAGTTGCATTGGCTATAGTTCTGATGTTTAGTAGTGGATAGTGGATACCTTTAAGGATTTTGTCTTTGAATGGAAATTGTAGGTGTTCACTAATAAACTGGTTACATTTCTAGCAAACTGTTTTGTTGGGATAAAGGAAGACTGTCTATTCTTTGATTAAGGTCCTATTGGGATAAAATTTTCCATAAACACTATAGGAAAAGTATATAAGAAGGTAAAACGAATTGAGCTTCTCCCATAAGCTAAAACAACCTATGTACTTAACTTTTATTGAAGCTCTCTCATATAACTTTTCCAAAAACTATAAGGTGCATAAATTGATTTTCACTTATGAGAGAAGTTCAACTCATTTTTTTCTTCTTCTATAAGTACTTATTGAGAAGATTTTCCAAACAGAACCTTAGTTTATGATCTTATGAAAGAAGAAATATAGAAATCTTATCAAAGATGTTGCATGCCATGAGACAGATGAAGAGTATTGAAGTTGCTTCGACAATTGTGCAGTTTATAATATAGTTTCCAATCCTGATTTGATGTGTATCTTAACACGACGTAGGTTTCAGGGCATGCCAACACCATATGAATGCTCTGTCCACTTTTACAGTTTTCAAGATTTGGGACTTGATAGTACTTTCATCAGTATACCTTCTTCTCTGAAACAAATGATCATTTATTAAGTGCAATTTCCATGGTTTCATTTTGGGGGATATAACTCTTACCTGTTTTGGTAAGACTTATCGCTAATTGGCAATGCCGTGTTTTGATTATATTGGACAAAGTTCACCATTATACTTGAGGCATGCATCTTGATGTCTAAAGTTTACCCCCTCTTCAATGTCAGCGGTTTTATCCTGTGAAAATTGAAACATTCTTCACTTATAACCCCCTGCCCCAAAATGTGCTCTGTTCCTGAATCATGCAAATTTTAAAGAAAATAAAGCAGCTGGTAACATATGAATTGAGGATATAAAAGTTAAGAAATGACCATATTCTATTAATTGTTGTGGATATGCTTTGAATCCTGAACTCTTTTGGCACAGGGATTTATCTGCTAGCAAAATTTGAAGGTTGTACCGACAGGAAACTGTACCATGTAAATAACTACATCATCAGTGGGCATTCTTTGGAACACTTGTGCTTAGCACTGATCCCCATTTTACTCAGCGTAATGCTCATCAACAGGGAACTAAAGTTTCAAAGGTATTTGATCAAAATGTCTTGTTGCTATACTTAGAAATTGGTATATCAAACTCTCCTTTTTATTCTACTTTTGAACCAGTTATATGCTTCACCTTTTCTAACTGCTCTCCCCTAAGAAGAGATGTGATCCCTTTTCCTTATACATTTATTGGCTTGATGATAGATTAGTTGATCATAAAGATAGACCATGAAGAGGTAGAGAGAATTGATGATTGCTCAATTGCTCCTGGATGCCTGAGAGAGAGATTGCAGCAATGAATGAGTGAAAATGCCTTAGAATTATGTAAACCATGCTCGGCGAGGTAGATCAAGCTAAAACTTCTCTTCCATAACTTGTAAGTCTAACTAGTTTAGTTGTATAGTGGGCTCAAATTCCTTTATCTTTGTTTACAAAGGAATCTCTGTTGACACCAATCTGATTTTGCCTGGTGGGTCGTCATGTGTATGAAAGCTTTTGTGCATTTCAGATAATACAGGAATATGTATGATTGAGGACCTGAGGTGACGGACAAGAGGTTTCTAACTTGAATTTGTTTTTCTTTGTCGTTGTTCATTGCCCTTGGGAAATTTGGGACAGCATTATTGATTCATCAACATGATGCTATGAGAATTTTGTAACTAGTCTCTGTTGAGTTTATTTATTCGTGAGTTTGTTTTTTCGGATGTGAGAATAACTAACAATGATTGTGAAATTGTGAGGGACTTAAGATTGCACTCTTTTATGTTTCCTTTCTGGATTTATCATGGATGAATCCAGGTGGCAATAGAGGATTCGAGATTCACACTAACAAAGGTCAAGGCACGTGTTGGCGCTTTAGATGCGCACCTAGCAAAATGTATGCTCCCTTCACATGCTGTTGCTTTGTCCTTTTGAATAACTTCTAATCTTTTTATATCTGCTTATGATATGGCTCCTTGCATATTCATAATCATGTGGCTTGTACCCATATACACATGATTATATATTTGTATTACGTTCGGTGATCTTTTATTTTCTTCTGGGCCCCCTCCTAAAGGAAGATCAAATTCGTTGTTTGGAGGTTGATTTCTTTTTATATATTTAAAAAGCCATAAAAAATGTTACTTATACATTTTTGCTTACTAGATTGTAAATTTGTAAATAGTAATGATTAGAGGAATCATTTTTGTTGGATTACAAGTGTAAAGGCAAACTCTCACATTAGATACAAATTAGAAGGTTGAGCACCCTGTAAGTAAAAAAAAAAAAAAAAAAAAACTCACGAGCCTTAATGTTTTGAATTGAAATGTAGAGTCTACACACTTGTTTTCAACAAATTTTTTATTTTTTTATTTTGGAGCTATTTTTTTAAAATTCTGGTGGTTAGAGGAATCATTGGCTCATATAACTAGCACTCGGAGACGTTCTAGGCTGCATACATACATGCACCGTTGGCATATTACTGTCGTGTTCATAATCTGGTAAGGAACCCAACATTTTCTTATTTAGGATTAGGATTAGAACATTTGTAACTAGAAGCTAAAACGTGGTATTTCTTACTAGGAAAGGAAAAAAAAAAAAAGCAAACAAAATACTGATATTGGTATTTTTTTTTTTTTTTCTCCAGCGTTGGTTTTGTTTTACGAATAGTCATAAACCATCTAGAATATTAGGCTAGTAGTTTGATCATACTAAACTATTGAGTACATAATTTGATGCGTTTAAAAACTTTTTTTCCTAAAACTAATCTGGAAAGGCAAGTTCAATTGGATAAACTGAAACTGAATTGAACTTGAAAATAGGAATGTCAAGAAAAGAAATGAAGAACTGCGTGGAGCAGGCTAGGTGGATGGTTGTAGTAGTACTGTTACGCTCACAATGAAGGGCAACCTGCTCCTAGCGGGTCTCCAGCTCACAGAAATGGGTTTCCAAACGATTAATCTCAACCGGAGGTTTAAACAGTTGGAGGATTGAAAAAATATGGCCCAGATTATAGATTACTAATTTGAAGAATTTTAAGTTTTCTAAAAACCAAAATACATGTTAACATAAATTTAATAATACTTACTGTATATTTTTTCAAAACCTTTTTTGAGTTGTCTAGAGTCTAGACAAGCCTTATTGATTTAAGCCCAACAAATTATACCGTCATTTGGATCCATTTTTAATAGCTATATTTAAGGGCGAGAGATCAATACAAGTTTGACAAAATCTTTATTTGAAATCACAAAAGAATAACAAATAATTCTAAATCTTATTACAACATTTTTTCTACTATTTCTTCATTTTTTTTTTACATAATAAGTATTGAATGCGCCTTATATTTCTAAGACGTTAAATATATCTACTTTTCTTATTACTAGAAAGATTTGTAAGACGAGTTGTAGAAAAATATAATATTACTTAACCATAATTGCTTTGTAGATAAATTAAGAAATATTTAATTAATACAATTGAAACTAATTTTCTCTAAGCTGGACGTGGAGGTTTCACCGGGAGAAGAGACCCCATCTGGTGACTGATGTTGAGAACAACCGTTGTAAAAACCTGAAGGGTACAAAAGAAGGTTGAAACAGAATCAAAATAGGGAAAAGTGAATCAAGGTGACTCGCATATAGAATTTTTAAAAGTGGCATATATTGAACGTGGGATTTAATTCAATTAAGGGTTAAGATTTGGTATAAATTTAATAATTTACATTTAGTGTAAGCGGATTTTATCCTCGATATATATATAAAGTGAGAGAGAGAAAGTGAGACAATGAAACTTTATAAGGAAAGAAGTATTTTTACGTACTTTCTTTTAGAAATTATACCTTGTAAGAAAACAAAACTAACAAGAAAAAAATAAAAAAATAAATATAACATAATATGATAAAAAATAATGTGATGAAAAAAACTATAATAATTATTCCTCCGCTTCAAAATAATTATAGTCCTAGGTTATTTTATACATACTAACAAAAATAATAAATAGATGAAATAAACTAATAATTATACAAAAATAATCATATATCAATATCATCATTAATTCATTTATAGATTTTGTTATATATATAATTAATATTATAAGAGATATAAATAAAAAAATAATTAATATTATATTAAAAATTAAATAAAAATAATTTTAAAATAATTTTCTTCTTTTATATCATAATTATAATGAGACAGATGAAGTAATAACTTTAAGTTTCCAAACTTATTAAACATATCTATTCTATTCATGTTAACTTTTGTTAAAAATAGTAATTTTACTAACTTTTATTAGTTAGTTTAAATAATAGTACTTTAGAAGGAGAAGATATATATTTAATTATCTGCTCAACTTGTTATCACATAAATTTTGAGATAAATTTAATTATTTATAAAAGACCGAACACACACACACACACACAAAAAGTGTGTGAATACTTTTGCAAACGTCCATTTACATATGCAAATCATTACACAAACATAGAAAAGTCTTTGTAAAACCATCTTTGTTCTAAGTATTCTTACACCCAGAAACCCCTCTTTAAAATTAATTATAAGTAAAAATCAAAGTGTCGGTGCTCTACCCTGACAGAGTAGAGATTTGATTAGGACAAAGCACACTGACACTCAGTCATCCTTCTCTGTACAAAACCTTTCATACTTTTTTTTTTTGTAAAAAAAAAAATAACTAATACATTTCTTACTTTAAATATTACGATAATCATTCAGTAATAGTAGATCCAAGTAGGATTTTTTTGAGTTAGAAATGGGCCACGGAGTGGGTTGAGACTTGAGTGTTTAGAGATAAGGTGATTGTTGACTTTGGAGTCAAGCAAGTGCAACAACGAAAATGATTACAAAACTAATACTTATAGTTACACTGTCAGGTGTCAATCAGAAACGAAATTCAAAATTCGCATATTATAATCTTTTTCACCCCGTGGCAATGGGTTATAATAGTTACTACTTTTTAGCCTTATTTTGTGGTAATAATAATTCTAATTAATTAATTATTGCATGTCAATCCTCTTGCATTAGTATACGTGTTTGATTTTAATGGGAAGTCGATATTTATTTTTTTGTTAAGGTTTAAATGATTAAAATATTACATCGTTACAACCAGACACGGCGTTACCTACCTTTCATTCGTCCTAGATAGACCATTTGTCTTACCAGCTGTTGATGATTGGAAAGTAGTGAAATAGTATAACAAAATCAGATGAAAATGCATTTGGTTGCCTAAACTTTTATAATTCAAATTTGCAGGAGCATTAGAGATTAGATTTGATCACATTATAAAAAGAAAAATTAGTTTGACCTTCATATTATACTAAAAATATGAAATAATTTAATATTTTCCTTTTTAATTAACTAAAAATATTAAAGAATGTATTTAATATTTCCTTTATTTGTGTGCTTGATACATAGTAATAGTATTATAAAAAAAAACATTTGAAAATAAAACACGGAGAAAAACGTCTGGCCATAAGATCCTGGGGCTTGTAATTGTTCCGTATACCAAGTTGCCAATTCAATGCAAGTCTTTTGTCTCCAACCATAAATTTGCGTTTCAATTTTATTTTGTCTCTAGCATATTATATAAGACATTTGACCAATTTAATTCAAGTTGAGTAAAATTAATATAGATAATTTTTTTTATTAAATTTCAATATAACTATACACTTGGAAAAACATTAATATATGATTATGGGTTCAATTCTTGACACATGTATATATAAAAAAATTATATTGAAAAAGATTTACTTTTTAAATGAATTTAAGTAGTGATCGACTTGCATGAGAAAATGTATTTTAAAAAATTACATGAAAAATTCTTAAATATGTATAATTTGTCTTTCTAATTTTATATATTTAAACTCACATGTTCTAATTTTTTTTCTCTTTTTCACAATGATAATTATTAATTGTTATTTTAAAATAAATTACCTCATGACTTATGGTTATAAATCCGTTACTGACTGGGGGACTAATTGTTTCGTTTATTCTTAAAAAATATAACTATACTCTTAAGAACAATTTTCTGGTGGTAATTAATTTACGGTGTAGTAGTTTCAATTTGTTTATTATAATAATAATAATTGATAAAGGAAAAAAAAAAAAAAACAGTGAGTGTGAATGGTTATTTAAAAGATGGAAAATAAGTGGACCCAAGATTACGGAGAGTTCACTCAACAGAATCACATGTTACGAAGTGCAGCAGCGCGCGACGTGTGTTAGATAAGCAAAATTACTGGACAGAGAACACAAAGCTTGACTTGGCTTTCAAGTCTTATAATATAATTAAGAAGGTTAGATTAGAGAGATAGAGAGAGAGAGTGAGAGAGAAAAATGGTAGAAATCCAAATTAAGTAAATGAAAAGAAAAAAGAACAGTTAGGGCAAAGAAGAAGGAAAGAGAAAAAAAGATTCCAATATTGGTGAGGTGGAAGCATCCACTTTTGGTTCTCTTCTCTTTTCCCTCTACAAAACTTGTTCCTCTCTCAACCCCCCCTTCCTTAGTACTACTCAACTTCCTCTCCTCTCTTTTTTTTTTTTTATTTAATCAAAATGTCCGACCCAGCCTCCAAACCCAACGGAAACGGCGCCGCCGCCACTAACGGCAATCCCGGACCCGCTAAGTCTCAACTCTACAACCCCAACCGTCAAGTTTACCGGCCGCAATCTCACTACCACCGTCGCGGCCAACGCTCCAACCGCAACTTCTGCTGCTGTTGCTGCTTCTGGACCATCCTCACCCTCCTCGCGGTGGCGCTCCTCGCCGCCATTGTCGGCGCCGCACTCTACGTACTCTACCGCCCTCACCGTCCCGAATTCTCCGTCACAAACCTCCGCATTGCGAAGATGAACCTCACCACTTCCGCCGACTCCCCTTCCCACCTCACCACGCTCTTCAACCTCACTCTCATCGCGAAGAACCCTAACAACCACCTCGTCTTCTTCTACGACCCGTTCTCCGTGACGGTATTCTCGAACTCCGTCCCCGTCGGGAACGGTTCCGTTACTGCGTTTACTTCGGACAAGAACAACCAGACGAGCCTCCGCGCCGTGCTGTCGGGGTCGCAAGATCTGGACACGGACTCGTTGACTAGCCTGAGATCGGGGCTGAAGATGAAGAGAGGTTTCCCCGTGGAGATTCAGATGGACACCAAGGTGAAGATGAAGATGGATTGGCTCAAGAGCAAGAAGGTTGGAATTCGAGTCACCTGCGACGGAATCAGAGGAACTGTTCCCTCCGGCAAGTCTCCGGCGGTGGCCTCCGTCGTCGACTCCGAGTGTAAGGTGGATCTTCGAATCAAGATCTGGAAGTTCTCCTTTTAATAATAATAATAATAATAATAATAATGTCTTTTTTGATTGATTGATTGATTGTTATTATCTTTGCGAAAATTCGTTATTATCTATCGACATCAATTTCACTAATCAATCCAATCAACCATCGATCCCTTTTCTCTTTTTTATTATTCTTCTCTTTTTTTTTTCTTTTTTTTTGGTTTTCATAATTGCCTTGGGGGATGGATTGAATTGATTTGATATACCGTTACTTACTTTTCATGAAATGTGCACAAGGTCAAATTTGTATGGGGGGGGAATGAATTTTGAGCTTGTAATATGAGATTTAGGGCTGAAGGCCCTGAATTTAGTTTTTCTTTTTTTTCTTTTAAATTTGTCATTGTAGTTTGTTGATGTAATTTTTTTCAAAGTTCTTATTCTTATAGTAATGCAACTGAAAATTATATCTTGGTTTTGAAATGTAAGTCTAACCACTCCTGTGTCTCGTTTTCTTCAATACATCTGTGCTTAATGGATCCCCGCGATCTGCCCAACATGATGGAATGAGATTCTGTGCATTGGTTTCAGTGAATCAGAATAATACACGGTGTAAACAATTAAGTAATTGACCTAAAATGAAAATGAGGGCATTATATTGTATTTCTTTATTCCAGTACGTTCCCAACTAGTTAGCACCTTAATAAAAAAAAAGTATACTAGTATTATGAATTAATTAAAAAATGATTTTAGATATAAGTTTTAAAATAATTATTATAAAATCAATATTTTGTAATTAATGACAATTAACATTAAAATAATTTGATTAATTTCACATTTACACTTTTTAATGTCCGCTCATAACATGTTTAACTTATTTTTTATATATTTATTATATCTTATCACTTTATTAGGTGAAGTGAGATGTCACGTAGTATTAGATATTAGATTAATATGTGTAAACAACATATTTTGAAAATAATAAAAAATAGTGATGAATTTGGTTGGTATGACAATGAGAATGAAAGAGTAAAACGAGGAAAGAGACTTTACGAAGATCAGTGATTTGTAGGTGCTGCGTAAGATTTTCCCGCAGACTGAGAGATTTGAGAGTTTCAAGTTTAAAGCAAAACAAGTTCCGGAATTGATGCGAAATGTGTTCAACGTTAGATCAGGTGCTGTGCTGTGCTGTGTTATATCTTTCTGGATTCTGAAAAGTGTCCCTCCCTATTGCCACCCGCACTTCTCTTCTCCCGTCTGCAGTGTTAAACGTCGTCAATTCCTCTCTTTAATCGTTATCACTGTGCTCCCACCAAAAAAGACAAATCGTTATTACTGTGCACTTAACTTCTAATCCAAAAACTAAAAAGATCTTTTTACCTTTTTGACCTCCAATTAGCAACAAAATGAAACAAAGATATAGACAAGTACACAACACAAACAGTGTTTGCTGGTTTAGTTAGTTAATGATTGCTTCATCCCACCCAACTTTACTCGTGTGTGGAGTTTGATTGAGACTTTGAAGTTGATCACAGTAACGGAAAAGATGCATCAAATCCAAAAACTAGAACTAAATGACTTTCTTTATCAAGTGGAATGGTCAAAATTTTTAAATTATTTTTTATTTGTTTTTACATTCATTTCTCTTATATATCTTTTTATATCATTCTCATCTTTTTCTATCACAGTGTATCATAATTTTAACTTCTTCTTTTTTTCTTCTTTTTCTATTGGGATGTGAGAAAAATCATAACTCCAAATTCACTTGGGGCCAAAGCAGGGATCCCCAAAAAAATTGTGCTGGTGGATCTGAAGGCAATGGGTCGTGGGTGCTGTACGAGTCTTTAAAAGCTTTCTATTTTTCTACCCTTCCTATGGGTACCTATCTCTGCCGGGGAAATCCCAATTTCCATCCTAAAGCACATGTGAAGTCTGATATTGTATTAGATCTTATGGACCTACCTGCTACATAGATATATTAGATAGTGAAATCGTAAACAATTTAAGAAAAACAATGAGCGAGACAAAAAACAAGTAAGGAGAGAACAAGTTCTCTATATACTCTAAAGAAAATCCCTTCTTTTTTCTTCATAAGTAACATCTGAATCTCTAACTGTATATGTGATTTCTCATTTATCACCATCAAGTGAAGTGCATGATAGTGATAGGGGTGTCTTAATTTGGTGCACGTGCTTACCATGGACTTCTCTGTCTAGTCGACAAGATTGTTAGATCTATACATCTTCCAATTCTTTTTCTCAGTTTGTGTCCCCTTACCCCGTACTTTTGTTTTTCTTGGTCTCGTCGTGTTACTTGCATATAGTTAGTGACATATAATAGTATAATACTAATTAATACGATTATAGTATGTGATATGTGTGATATGGCTTAATTTTCTACCTACAATTAATATATTAGTGTGTGTCTTCACTCCCAATGCAATTGTCAATGGCACTAATTAATCCAACCACGTGAACCCATTTGAACAAGAGGCGAATCCGGTTTCTCAAAGTCACAAGTAAAGGGCGCGTGTAATGCCCCGTATGCATCTGATTCATTAACATTAATTTATGGTCATTAAGCGCAACAATTATCACAGATAAATAATTTGGAACCGATAAACAAAATGACGTCATCAAACATCATTAACAACACCCACTGTACATCATATATGGTGAATTCTCATAATATACAAGGTATATATCAAAACTGTACATATCCCTCTCAGGGTACAAAATCACAGGCATAAAACAAAAGTAGAGCCAACATGCTCTCCAACACTATGCCTAAGGTTCTCATAGAACCTATCCCTGCTCGGGCCTCTTGCCCTGGGATCTATCAGCCGCTCCTTGAGTATCATCTGCAAAACATAATCCTTAACAGGGGTGAGATAACAATCTCAGTAAACTCAAGATCCTTGGAGGTCTTTCCTCCCCCTGTTTCACTTCCATGCATATAATATCAAAATTGGCATTACAAACTAGCCATCACAGCTCTCAAACCATATCACCACATATACATATGTCTCAAGGGTTCATCATCACCCTTTTTAAGAATTTACATCATCACCATTTAGCCATCACACTATTAAAACACATCACATGTACATGGTGTAAGAAAAACTAAATAATTTAATCATACTTATACACAAATTAACATAAGCAATTAGATTAAGTGCGAAAAAATTAAATTCATAAATACCTCCCACCATTGCTATTCTTGTTTGCTGCGAAGATGATTTGCAGTTGTCTGTGAGTCAAATAATCTGTAAATAGTTTATAGGTATCCAAACTAATATGACTTTTGGCTTAAGGATCTTCTATGCTTTCACTATCACTCACTGATGGTGTATTGAGATTTTCAGATAGCAAGCACAGGGACCTTGGCCTTGCACATCTCCTTTTATAACATCTTCCCATCAAAGAAGTTGTTTTTGATATGCATAAAACGTGGGCTTAGTTGCTAAAAAGATAAGGGATAAGATTAACTGATAAGATTAGCAACAACTTAATCCTAAGAAGATAAGGTGAGTGAACCACCTTATGTGGTTTTGATTTAGTCAATCAAAATAAACCAACATTCTCCCACTTGGTCCACATATCTTATCATATACTTTAGTGAGAAATAAAATACATGAATCATGGCGATAGTTCCTCTAGTATATACGCGAGTAGTACCTTCCATGTATTATATTGCATTATATTTCTCAAGCCCATACAACTTAATGAATAAACCCAATGTTTATTTTAGGTCCAAACTTAATTGATGTTTCTCAGAATAAATAACTGTAGATGCGCATAAACTGAATGAAAAACATCACAATAGAGTTTCTTAATATCATTCTTACAATGAAAATTATATATGAGAACCAAGTTTCATCCTTTCCAAATGATCCTTAAATTTGAATGGTGACATGCCCTAAAGGATCGACAATCATTAATTCAGTGCTAATGTGCTCAATAACCACTGTATTATCTTTAGCACGTTCTTGTATGGCTAGATACTTAATGTCGATGTCCTTGTTTCGACTACAAATTTTGTTATTCTTAGCCATATAAACAGCATCTGAATTATCACAGTATATCTTCATGACTTAGAAATAGAATCCATAACTCTAAGCCCAGAAATGAAACTCCTTATCCATACACCATGTAAGGTAGCCTCAAAACAAGAAACGAACTAAACCTCTATAGTGGAAGTAGCAGTCAATTAAGGTCTGCCTGATACTTCTCTAAGACACAGCTCCACTGGCTAGCATAAAAATATATTCCGAAGTTATTAACTTCAACGCAGCCAGTGTAGTCTGAATCTGAGTAGTCAATCACTTCCAAATTGTCAGTCCGTCTATGCATAAGTATATAATCCTTAGTTTCCTAAAGGTATCTTATCACTTTCTTTGCAACTTTCCAGTGGTCTAACCTAGGTTACTTTGATATCTCCTTAACACTCCAACCACAAAAGCAATATCAGGTCTTGTGTAGACCTGAGCATACATAAGGCTTTCAACATCTGAAGCATAAGAAATGTTCTTCATTTGTTCTCACTCAAGATTATTTTTTGGGCATTGGCTTAAATTAAACCTGTCACCCTTCATAATGGGAGTTATACTTGTTGAACAATCACTCATTTTAAATCTTTCCAAAACTTTGTCAATATAGGTCTCTTGAGACAAACCAAGAACACCTCTTACTTTGTCTCTTGATGCCAATAACGTAAGAGGCATCACCCATATCTTTTATATCAAAATTCTTAGAGAAATTGTTTAACCTCATATAGTAAACCTTGTCATTGGTTGCAAATAAAATATCATCTACATATAAAATAAGGAAACAAATTTTGCTCCCACTGATCTTATGGTATATACAATGATTCATGACATTTTCTACAAAACCAAATGAAGAAATAACGTCATGAAATTTTAAGTACCACTGACGGGAGGCTTGTTTCATATATAGATTTCTTAAGCTTGCATACCAATTGCTCATCCTCAATAGAGGATAATCCTTCACGTTGTTTCATATAAACTTCTTCCTCTATGTCTCCATTGAGAAAACTCATTTTCACATTCATTTGTTACAACTCTAAGTCAAAATGTGCAACTAGTGCCAGAATGATGCGAAGAGAATCTTACTTAGATACATAAGAGAATATCTCCTTGTAGTTGATTCATTCCTTTTGATTAAATCCCTTGGCTATGAGTCTTGCTTTATATCTCTCAATGTTGTCTAAATGAGTATTTCTTAGAAAGACTCATTTACATCCAATGGCTTTTGCACCATCAAGCAACTGAACAAGACCCCAGACTCCATTCGATGCCATAGAATTATTCTCATCTTTCATAGCATCATACCACAAGTTTGATTCTTTAGAACTCATGGCTTGTGAAAACATTTCAGGATCATTTTCAGCTCCAATAGTATAATCATATTCCTGTAGATGCACAACAAAGTCACTCGGTATCGCTGATTTCTTTATTCTAGTAGATCTCCTTAATGTTGTTTCATTATCTTCTTGAGGAACTTGTTGTTCAATTGGTTGATCAACAATTTCTTCTTGCTCCTCATGAACAACTTGATCAACTAGATTATCAGCAGATTGTGGATCTTGAATGATAGGTTGCACAACACCCG
>PYAF01004627.1:2578229-2601015 GCA_007407185.1 Glycine tomentella
ATTAATACATGTAATGACAGAATAACAATATATCATGTGAACATATATCACAAAATATTCTCTTATAAATACAAATTAATATATGTAGTGAGTGAAAAAAATGAACCACATACAGAAAAAGTTTACAAGATATAAACTGAATATCTAAACATTCCTTTATGGAATAAAAAAATATAAACTGAATATCTAAATATTCATATCCTTATGGAATAAAAAAATATAAACTGAATATCTAAATATTCTTATCTTTATGGAATAAAAAGATATAAACTGAATATCTAAATATTAATATCTTTATGGAATAAAAGATATAAACTAAATATCTAAATATTCCTATCTTTATAGTCATTTATTTGGTTTACGAAGATCAAAATAAAAGTTCAGCAACGCAAACAGTGTAAATGACAATAGTAACAATAACATAAATAAAAATACAATTCAGTGTCAGAATGTGAAATTTTCAAATCATAAACGGTGTCACACAATATCACTTTAAGCCAAATGTGAATGTGAATCGTGACACAAAAATCAAGATTTGAATACGGGTTAATTTCACACAACTCAAAGCCACGAAATTGAAACATGTTTCATTGATACTATTGTCTTCGATCTTCAAACTGGTTGACTCCACCCAGTTTCAACCAAAATAAAAATCTAGTGATTTTCTCAATCATTTTCAACACCCAAATCCATGTTTTAATTTATAAAAAGCTTAGAAATTCAATTTCCATATGATTCCAAGGCTTCTTAATAATTAAAACGTTCAAATAAAATACTCATATTTTAATGAAACAATATTTGACATGTATGAGTGTCAAACAAAAACAAGGCAGAGGCAAAACGAGCTCTGATACCAAATGTAAGAAAAACTAAATAATCTAATCATGCTTATACACAAATTAACATAAGCAATTAGATTAAGTGCGAAAAAATTAAATTCATAAATACCTCCCGCCATTGCTATTCTTGTTTGCTCCGAAGATGATTTACAGTTGCCCATGAGTCAAATAATATGTAAATAGTTTATAGGTATCCAAACTAATATGACTTTTGGCTTAAGGATCTTCTATGCTTTCACGATCACTCACTGATGGTGTATTGAGATTTTCAGATAGCAAGCACAGGAACCTTGGCCTTGCACATCTCCTTTTATAACCTCTTCCCATCAAAGAGGTTGTTTTTGATATGCATAAAACGTGGGCTTAGTTGCTAAAAAGATAAGGGATAAGATCAACTGATAAGATTAGCAACAACTTAATCCTAAGAAGATAAGGTGAGTGGACCACCTTATGTGGTTTTGATTTAGTCAATCAAAATAAACCAACACATGGCACATATATATATATATATATCATTTATCAATGCCTGAGGAAGCTACATCCATCTATGTGGGCACTTTTTTCATCAGGACTTCCTATCCTTGCCTGAGGAAGCTACATCCATCTATATGGGCACATCTCTCATCTGGACTTTCTATCACTAGTCTGAGGAAGCTACATCCATCTATATGGGCACATTTCTCATCAGAACTTACTTAGACATTTATATATTCTATTCTACTGGCCAGAGAATCTCAACAATCACACAACACTATCACAGTGTATATCATTAATCCATATACATCATATACATGTTTCAATAAAACAGCAACACACAATTTCAATACACATGCATCATGATATAAATAACCATCATTCCCTCGAAGTATGGTGGAACACAGTCAGTGGGAAACACTTCCAAGAACAAAGAGCTTACCTGGCAATGCAGTGCTCTGCTGTCCAATCCCTGGATTGTGGTCTCCGCCACTAACACCCTTGATGTCACGCCCTATACAAAGACACACACAAGTAAGAATCATCAATGGTCCTCAACCATTTAGAAGAAAAGAAAAGCAATTCATTTCCATTTAAACCTCTTTGTCTTCTATCTTAAAGTTATCAGAACTAACCACCTTATAGGCGACTCACCGATCCTCAGCAGAATCTATCTCAGCCTAACTAAGGCAGTAGAGTTTCTCTAAGACTCTGCATAACCAATTCCATGTCCTAACCAGACCATATTTCAATGGTTATCAATTTCATCAAAATGGTTACTTCAACATGTTTTCACCGTTTATATGGTTTCCTGAACATATTTTGTAAAAGAATCTAGGCTCATACGTATCATAATACCCTCCATTTAACCAACATTCTTCCTACTCATACATATATCAGAGCCAAAATCAAACTTTATCAATAGTCATGATTCAAAGTTCAATATTCATCAGAACAGCCTCCTGAGCATACTTTTCTAAAGAATCCAAGCCTAATTCCAACCCTAACACAAATGGGTTACTATTCATCCCATTATCAATCTCACAAATCAATCGGTAAAATTTGAGTTTTTTACCTCTAAACTGTCAAGGAAGGCTAGAAGATCACTTCCCCAAGCTTTGGCGTCCTTGAATCGCCTTCTTTCCCTTCCAAATCTCAGTTTTACAAAGTTCCCTAGAGAACGGGGATCTCTCTGATTGATGATTCTCTCGAGGAACTAAAGCTGGAATCTAGCTCATGGAGGAGTTCTAATCAACTTTCTAGTTGGGTGGGAAGTGTTTGGATGAGGTATGGAGAAGATATGAAGCTCCTCTGGTTGTTAACGGCGGAAAACGCAAACGAAGAAGAAGAGGAACATTTTTCCTCAGCCAAAACGCGAAAATGGTCTTTTATAGGCCCTTAGTCCACATTCCCACGCTAATAGCGCCATCCTGGCGCTATTCGCACCAAAAATTCGAGTCTGAACACATTTCTGGTGCTAATCACGCCACTCTAGCGCTAACCGCGCCATATATTCGAGAAAAAGAGCCTCCAGGTGCATTCTAGAGCTACTGGCGCCACTTTTGGCGCTAACCGCGCCACTCTGGCGCACCTCCCAAGCTAACAGTGCTAGTTCCTACACTAACGGCGTCACTATTTGACTGTCGCTAAATTCGTCGCAAAATCCGTTGCTAATGTTTTTTGTGACGAAATATAGTAAATTTAATTTTAATTTTTTCCATAGTTATTATACCACGCATACACACGGATACATACATATATATATATATATGTGTGTGTGTATATATGCCACGTTCACCCTCGATTGGTGAATGTTGTATGGCTATCAAGACATATGGCTGACACAATTTATGGAAACCAAAAGGGTTGGCTCGCATAGCCGACCCTACATTACCTTCCCCAGCAGATGTCCAATTTGAAGAAAGGGCAGATATGCGTCAAAATGTATATTCAGGATCAGAAATAGCCGAATGGAATATAGATGAAATGAGTGAACAACAAATATTAGATTTAACCTGTCAAATGAATATGGCGGCAACAGCTTATAAAACCAAAGGAATTTCAGATAGAAATACAGCGGTAGCCATAATTCAGGGATTTACAGGACAACTTAAAGGTTAGTGGGATAATTTATGTCTAGAAGAAGATAGAAATTTAATATTAAATAGCATAAAGCAAGAATCCCATGAACAAGATGCGGTAGCAACTCTTATTTTTACTATAATACAAAACTTTATAGGAGACCCTAATATATTTAAAGAAAGAATAGCAAGTCAGCTAAATAAATTATATTGTCCAACTATGTCAGATTATAGATGGTATAAAGACACATTTTTCTCTAAAATCACATTAAGAGAAGATGGATATGCAGGATATTGGAAAGAAAAATTTATATCAGGACTACCTAAACTATTTTCAGAAAAAGTTAGGATAAATTTAGAAAGACATTTTCAAAATCCAATACCATATGAAAAATTAACTTTTGGACAAATTCATAATATAATAGTAGAAACAGGAATACAAGTTTGCACAGATTTTAAACTACAAAATAAAATGAGAAAGGAGAGTATGACTAATAGAAGGGAATTAGGAACCTTTTGTCATCAATATGGAATAGAAGTAATAAGAGCTCCTAGTACCCAAAATAGAAAGAAAAATAAATATAGAAGTAATAAAAATTATTCTAAGAAAAGATATCACAAGAGACATAAGGATAATTTCCAAAGTTATAATAAAAATTATAAAACTCCCTATAACAAGAAAAATAAAAAACTAAACCAGCATAAAAAGAAAAATGTTTGTTGGAAATGTGGAAAACCAGGACATTTTGCAAATAAATGTATGGTTCAACAGAAAATTAATGAATTAGAATTAGATGAAAATGTTAAGAAAGACTTAATGAAAATAATGTTAAATTCAGAACAAGAATATGATACAGAATCAGAATCAGAATCTGAAGACAATAAGATATATCAATTAGAGGAAGAAACTAGTAGTATTGATTCTAGTGATCCAGAAGAAGAAGAGGATATTTATTGCTTAGGTCCAGAAATATGTACTTGTACAAATTGTAGAACTATTAATATGTTAACAAAAGATCAAACTGAAGCTTTAATAAATATAATAGGAAAATTAGAAGATTCTCCTATTAGAGAAGAATTTATAGGACAACTGTCCCACTGGGCGTGCCAGTTGTTAAGGATATTCTTACCGTTTTTCTTACAGTTTTTGTTTATTTTTTATTTTTCTGAATATTTCATAAAGAATTCTAATTATAAAAGTCATTCTAATTCGTGGAATAGTTGAGTGTAACACTGAGAAGTGTGTATACGTTGGTCAGCTTCTTGTGTCTAGATATGATAAACAATGAAGCAAGATAATCAAGAGTATTGAGCAACGGAAGATAATGGAAGAAATGTTGAAGGTCTTAGGATAGACAGAGGTTATGATGAAAGACTGATACTTCTCCTGGTTTATTTACATCTATTTATAGATACAAAATGGCCCGGATGTATTCTTCCGGATTCCAAATTTATTTAATAATGTACAACAGTGGAAAAGTAGTACTATTACACAATACGCTAAATAAAAATAAGCCTATATACATAGATAGGTATCTTTAATAGTATCATTTCTCATTAGTTATTGAGTCTTCTGCCGACAATTCTCATTGGTTGTTGAGTCTTCTTGTTGTCTTGTTAACTTTATTTGATTTGCTGACACATCTGATTGGCTCTTAAGGGTGTTGTCTTTATTCGGAAAATTCTTCTTTGGTGAAATAATCCAGCATATCCCTATTTTTGTGATAAGGATTGGTACTGGAACTGCTCCCTTCATCTTTTATTGATTTTTGATCCTGCTGAATGCCTTTCATTCTCTGTATCTTTTCTTCAAATTCTTCTTGTGAGGTTGCCGTAGCTAATTCTGCCATTATTTGACTTTTCTGGGCTAAAAAAAATGCTTCTTTATATGCATCTATATCTAATTGGCTTCTTGGGACTTTATTATTCTTTGCCCATTGCAACATCTTTTCTTTATTAATTAATCGAACATCAAACTTCTTCCACCACTTTATTTTTACTTGTCTTGAGAGAAAGTATAAATCTGTAACATTATCTGCCTTGACATACGTATACGTCCAGCACATTATCCATGTTATTCCTTGAGAAGCTATGAATGATAAAAATTTGTATCCATCCACAAAGGTTGTATTATCCTTAAAAAATCTGTATAATTCATCCACCTCTGGAGGAAAAACTTCTCTCATAGGACCAAAATTAAAAAACCATCTTATAAACCATTTTGGGAATTTTAAAGATATGCCTTTTTTAAACCAGAGGAACCAGGAATGTTTATCTGGTTTCATATATAACACATTATTTCAAGCGGTCATGTAGTCATAATAGTTGTATTCTTAAGGGACAAAGGTTCTTGAGAATCTCTTGGGTTTATGTAATGGCTGTCCCCAATCAATATCAGACAACACATTAAGGATTTTGAGTTTTGAGAACTGTACCACGCCATTATTATCTTCATTATGGACGAGCTCTATCGAGTCTGTATTGATGAGGATAAACTCATAAAAGATCCTGGTTTTATTAGTATCTGGACATGGGTATGGAAGGTCTTTAGGGAATATTTTTTCTGCTAAATCTACTGGAGGTAGTTTTAGCCAGTGTTTTTCTGCTATTATTATAGACAAAGTATTTTCTTTTTTAATGTAGTCTGGGTCAGTGTCAGTATTGGTTTGAAAGGTTTGAGTATTGGTTAATTTTGATGAAGTGGGTTTATCAAAATCTCTGGGACCTACTAGGGTATTAATGTATTGTAAAGGCGTATACCTGTTTGTATTTGGTGTTGTATTTCTGACAACATGGGATAATATATTTGGTCGTAGGTTAGGGTTGGTTATTAATCTGGATGATCCAGTATTTGCCAGTGGCACTATTGATTTGTCTGATCCTTTATTTGAATCCAGTGGGGATCCGTATTGATCTTTGGTTAGAGGCTTTTTATCTGGTCTTTTGCTCATTCTGAACCCTATAAAAATTCTCTTGTTAAAAAGTCTGGTAAAAAATTCTTTTCTCCTTTTATATGTTCTATCTCGAAATCAAAACAAGATAATAAACCTTGCCATCTTGCAAAAATATGTTTAGAAACCAAATTGTTAACATCTTTTTGTAAAACAGAAGGTGCTGCTTTACAATCAGTTCTTATTAAAAACTTTTTATTAAATAAATCATCTTGAAACTTTTGTAAACATAAAACTATAGAAAGTATTTCTTTTTTAACAACAGAGTATTTTTTCTGGGAAGGATGCCAAATACCCGAATGATATCTGACTACTTGTTCTTTAGACTGAGGAGAAATTCTTTGTTTTAATATTCCCCCATATCCTAATTCTGACGCATCAGTCTCCACAATGAGAAAAGCTGTGGGATCTGGTATTCCTAAACAGGGAAGGGTTTTTACTATTTGTTTAATTTTCCTAACAGTCTTGGTCATATCTTCTGACCACCATTCTAGAGGATTTTTTCTGAGTCTTTCATATAATAAAGCACACTCAACTCTAATTTTTGGAAGAAAATCTGCTATATAATTTATACAACCTAAGAATCCTTGTAATTGTTTTTTGTCCTTAATTTCATCGAAATTTTTTTCTGTAAACTCTATTGATCTTTGTATTGGTATAATGGTTCCTTGATATATTTCATATCCTAAAAATCTTATCTTTGTTTCAAATAATTTTATTTTCTTTTCTGAGACTACTAATCCATTTTCTTTTATAATCTCTATAAATGTTTCTAAGTGTTCTATATGTTGATTAATATTTTTTGAGTAAACCAATACATCATCTAAATATACTATTGTAAAATGAGAATATCTATAAAATATGTCATTCATTATATTTTGATATTCACTTGTTGCATTTTTTAATCCAAAGGGCATTACATTTCATTCGTAATGTCCAAAAGGTACTATAAAAGCAGTTTTATATTTATCTTCCTCTCTGACCGAAATTTGATAGTATCCTGATTTCATATCAAATTTGGAAAAGATATATGCATTATATAATCTCTTAATTAAATCCGGCTTATTAGGTAAAGGATATCTGATCCATTCTAATACTTTATTTAATGGTTTATAGTTGATTACTAACCTAGGAGTTCCTCTTTCTATTTCTGACGCCTTCATAACATAAAATCCTGAACAACTCCAAGGTGATTTAGAAGGTCTTATTAATCCTTTTTCTAAATATTCATTAATCTCTTTTTTACAATGTTCTAAATATTGTTGATTCATTTGTATTGGTCTTGCTTTAGTAGGAATATCTTTTTCATTAAAATCCTCAATATAGGGTAATCCTATTTCATATTTTTTCCTATGCCAAAAAGCTATGGGATTATTTTCACATATTTCTTTTTTAATTTTATTTTCAATTTTATCTTTCTTTTCTTTAATTATTTTACTTTGCAATTGTTCTTCTATTCTCTTATAATGAAGTTCTCTATTTAACATATTTATCTGCTTCATTTTATTTTTAATTATACTTACTGACGAATTCTTTATTATATTTAATTCTCTTTCTCTAGGAGGATTTATAAATTCAAAATTAACTTCTCTCCCTATTACCTCTGTTTTTAAGCCTTTTTCTGTTACCTGGAACGAATATAATAGAGATAAAAATGGAGTTCCTAGAATTATTTCACAATTCATATTTTTGATTAACACAAAGGAGGTATTATAACATATACCATTTTTACATATTCTTGCATTAGATAGTTTATATTTAATTTTCATTTTTGATCCGTTAGCGCTGGATATATTTTCTATGGATTTTTCATAATATTTAGTAGGAATTAATCCTTCTTGTATACAATTGACATTTGCTCTAGAATCTATTAAGGCTACAAATTTAAAAGTTTCTTCTTTTATTATTAAATTTATCTCACAATGTCATTTATGAGTAATAATTAAACTTAATAAATTAATGAAGTTTTCTTCTTTATTGGTATTATTTGATGTACTAGCCATGTTATTTTGTTATTCTTTTACTATATTACTTCCTTCTAATTCTAAGATCCTATATTCTAAAGTAATATCATTTTGTTTTAATTCTCTAATTTCTCATTTTATCATTTTAATTTCTTCTTATAAATCTTTTAGAGTTACCTGCTTTTGGGAAAGAAATCTATTATAAATTTTTTTCATATTTACTCTCCTAATAGGTTCTCTATTGGTTATATATATATATATATATATATATATATATATATATATATATGTATGAATCCAATATTGCTGCAGAGCAGAAAAAGCGGTTCTGAGCGGTTCTGAGAGTGACACGATGTTGTAGTTTTGATTCTTGGGAAAGCTGTGCGCTCTACGAAGTACTATCAAATTTATGTTGATGCGGTGCTTCATGTTTAATTAATTAGTAGTTTTGTGTGACACGCACTTAATTAATTTGAGTATTATTATAAGAAATGATAAATGGGATTTGGAGAGTGGTCGTTTTGATGATTGTGACCTTAGAGCTAGAGCAAAGAATGACAATGGTTGTTGATGGTCAATGCAAATGATTTGGTGCTAGTGCTAAATAATTGAAAGCACTGTTTCAGCTGTATTATTGAACGGCTAGCTTACGATCAAAGGAACAAGTTTCTCAAGTCTTTCGCTAGAATTTAGGAATATTTGGCTAGCAAGAGTTAGAACAGCATTTTTTGGACCGCAGACAAACCAGATCTGGAGCTGGCATTATAAAAATGTGACCTTCATCTGCAAAATACCAAACCAAAAAAAGCTAAGAATACAATTTCTAGCGCACTAATTTTAACATATACTCTATTTTTCGTTAAAAATTATAAAAAAGACTCATTAAATATGAAGTGCGACTTATAAAAAATATATATTTTTTAAAATTTTAACAAAAATAATATACTTAAAAAGAATATGTTAGAAGGTATATTACTAACATTTTTCATATCAAGTATTTGTTTTGGTCATCTCACTCGGTCAAAATTTTGAATGCATGATTGATTTCCAAATATAAAATTGAGTTTGTAAGAATTAATTATGAAAATGAATAAGGTTGATCATGAACAACTGAATTATTGATGTTTTGTTTTTTCTTTCCTAATTACTATGCTTTGCTGGATCTAGCAGATGTTAGGTGGGATTCAAGGGTGTGTAATCGGAATTTTAAGAGGAGAAAAACATTTGTTAGATAGTATACTATTTAAACGTTAAGTAATTAGACATAAGTAGTTAATAGACTTAAATTAAGGTCGAATTATTATGATAGTATCTGAATTTGATTATTGATAAAATTAATTTTTGGTCAAATTTTACTTATATCTCGAATTATAAATTAATCAAGATTATTTTTTCCTAATAAATCAGAGTTAAGAAGAAAAAAAGTATTATTTAAACTTTAAACTGATTAAACGTAACTTTTAATCAAAAATCATTTTTTCCTTTTTAAAAAATTCAAGTACTTGCCCTGAAATCAAAACCTGCCAAACTCCTTGCAGATAATAAGTGAAGCAAATTCATCAAAGGAAAATAATAATTGTCCATTCCATTTTGGGTGAACTGAATGGAAGGAGGAGAGAGATAAGAGAAAGGAAAAGAGTAGCTAATGACAAAAAGTGATATGTGAAATGGAAAAAGAGAACAATAAAAAGAAAATGACATATATATATATATATATATATATTCTTTTCTAAAAACTCCTTTGGTTGGAATTTTTTTATTAAAAAACTCATTTTCTTAAATTTATAGTTACCTTACTTTTAGGGAAAAAGAAAATGAATTGAGACGCTATCTAAATTTTAAAACAAAATTCCTTTATCCCTTATAACGCAGGTTTATATATATTTTTGATTTTAGAAAAAATTACGAATTTCACATTTGGTTCTTAATAATTTTACTTTTGGTTCCTGAATTTTATTTTTGTATTTTATTCTTGTCATTACATTGACTCTGTTAGATTGAGACATCACCATTTGATGAAAAATATATTTGCGGTTGTGATAAAAAAAAAATTAAGGAGAAAAAAAATCTTAAAAATTTCATGAACCACTTGACATAACCAATCCAATGTAATGGTAAGGATGAAATACAAAATATTTTTTTGCAAGGAGTAAATATAAAATTCATAAAATTTCCAGTAACCAAATACAAAAAATTTGTAAAATTTTTAGGGGGAAAAAATATTTAAATTTTTAGGGGATCAAACACTAGCTAATAAAACAAATCAATGGGAACTAGTATCCTACAATCTTTAAATAACTTCAATATTGCATAAACTTGAGCCAAAATACATGATTTAAGTTCCATTGACTAAAGTGGAAACACTAGAATCCAGTAGTTATTTTGTAGCACGTGTCACCAGTCACCACTCTATGATCCCACAGGGGTAGCACCTTGAGCTTTGGATGCAGCTGCAGCAGCAGCAGTAGAACTAGCAATTGGATTTGACTGTGAACTGCTCTGAGATTCAATTGTTTTCTGATGTTGCTGCTGTTTGGACCTTACTTTTCCAAGTAATGCCTTAATCTGATTTCCTGTAAGTGTCTCATGCTCCGGAAGAGCGTTTTGCCATAGCATGAAGCTCCTTATCGTGTGTGGTCAGAATAGTTTTTGCATTGTTGTAAGCCCTCTCCAGCAACCTCTTCACCTCATTCTCAATAAGAAGCCTAGTTTCTGAGGTCATGCTTTTCCCATAATCATTGTAATCGTGAGTAGTAGTCTAACTTTATTACTCATACCAAATCTAGTAACTATTTTCCTAGCAAGATTAGTTGCGTGTGAAATATCAGAGGATAGACCACAAGTAACTTCACTTTCTCCAAAGATTAGCTCTTCAGCAACCCTGCCTCCCATGGAAACATCAAGATATGCAAGCATCTCTTTACAGCTGATACTGGTCTGATCCTTGTCAGGTAATTGAGTAACCATGCCAAGAGCCGAGCCACGAGGAACTATGGTTGCCTTGTGAACAGGAAGTGCTCCAGCATTATGCATTGCCACTAAGGCATGGACACCCTCATGGAAACCAGTAATCCTTCTCTTCTCCTCAGATATAATGACTGACTAGAGTAATTGTTGAACGTGTCTTACATGTTGTTAAGCCTTTTGATTTTTAATTTGAATTAGTTATTGTATTGGTAGTGAATAAGTAAGTTTCAAATTTTAAGTTAATTTTTATTCTGTTTTTGAATATTTTATTTATTAAGAATGTTATCGGAATGAATTGTGATTTTTTTTAATTTGATTTTTATTGAAATATATCTTATTTTAAATTTATTATGAATATTATGATTATTTTTTTTGAATTACATGATAATAATATTATTTATATTTTTTTTAAAATTTATTTTATTCACTGAGATTATCATTTTATTATAAGTATTATTTTCAAAATATAAAAAAAAATTATTAACATTGAAAATACTTGATGGCGTGATTTTTTAGGTATATTTGCTTTAATTTAATTAATACTTTAGAATAAAAAGTCGGATTGTTATATTTTAGTATTTGTTTAGTTTAGATGTTGATATTTTAAAAATATGATTTTATTTATGTAAAAACTCTTTTATTTTATTTATTATATTTCATACTTTTATAATTTTATATATTTTATTACGAATTGTTACCCTAACTAAAATGTTTTACCTAACATTCTCACATGGGGGGAATTTTCTCATTCACTCTTTTCTTCCTCTCACACATAGCCCTCTCAAACACATAATGTAAAAATCCGAGAGTCTGAAGATGGTAAATTACACGTGGATAAATCTAGCGAAAGAATAGTATAGAACAAAACTATCTGTTGTCGATGACAACTCCGACCGGAAAGTCAAAATAGAATAACCAACGATTTTTTTTTTCCCTTCACCAACCACACCATTACCACGTTTAGAAATGAAGCATCTTTCATCGTTCCGTGTTTTTCCTTTCTTTTTTCTCTCACTCGCAGAAAATTGACGCAATTCCACAAAAGCGGATAAGCTCGCTGGTTTGAAAGTGAAATAAATAAATTGCTCTGGATTGGGTTTGCATGATGGGCATTCCCTTTTGAGCAAAGTTTGTGAATTGAAGAGAAGGAAGCACCGTAGCAGCGAAAAAGGGATGAGCGCAGCGGATGATGATGACCCAGAAAGGAGAAGATTGAATAGTGGGTTGAAGAGCTTTCAGCGCGATCTGATGGCTGGGGCGGTGATGGGTGGTGTGGTGCACACGATTGTGGCCCCAATTGAGAGGGCGAAGCTATTGTTGCAGACCCAAGAGAGCAACTTGGCGATTGTGGCGAGTGGGCGTCGCAGATTCAAGGGCATGTTGGATTGCATAGCCCGTACGGTCAGGGAAGAAGGCATTCTCTCTTTATGGAGAGGCAATGGCAGCAGTGTTATTCGTTACTATCCTTCTGTCGCTCTCAACTTCTCTCTCAAGGTTGTTACCCTTCCTCTCTTTTCTATTTTCTTTTCTTTTGCCTCTCTCGTTTTGCACCCAAATCAGATTCCTTCATTTGTTGTGTCCGCTAATTACTAAATTTATTCGTCTCACCATCGTTTGAGAGTTGAACTGGTATTCTTAACTTTGGAGGAATTGTAGCCTTCGGTTGCCTTAGTTTATCCTATTATTTTGTGTCTTGGGAGTATTTGCAGTCAAATATCATCTGAGATTCTGAAAATAAACCAAATTAGTCTCTGAAATTTCAGACACCTGACAATTTTAAATTACAAAAATATCATTTTAATTCTTTTTCTGTAATTTCAAGGACTAAAATGGCATTTTTATAATCTTGGAGGTTAGATTGATTGATGATGCTGGTAACTTTATGGAATTATTTGGTGTATGTCTCAAGGAAAATTGCAGTTATTTTAGTATTTTTACCTTTTGTCTGTATTTTATTATGATAATATGTTTTTGGTTGTATAAGATATGTTTCATGGAAATGGAAATTACCTAGCAATGCACGTTTTGCAACCATTTAGAACTTATATTTTTTGATGGTATGTTAGGATCCACTTGAAAGGTATGAGACTTAAGTCCCACATTAAAAGTATGGGATTCATGTCTGGGGCTGATAAGGCCTTGGGTTCTCTAACTATAATGTCTAGCTTTTGTGGTGTGCTTCTATCGACTGATCATAGAGCTTTTCACCATGTCTCTGACCTGTAAATGAATGGCATTGATGGTGATAGCGACATTGCAGTGTTCACCGGAATCTATTTAAAGAGCTAGTGCACAGCCAGGCTGTTGGGTGCAAGGGTTATGGAGCATGGTGGAATGTTAGGACCAATTGCATGGTATAGGACTTAAGTCTCACATTGGAAGTATGAGATTCTAATGAAGGTTTATAAGGCCTTGGCCTCTTTAACTATATAATCATAATTGAATCAAATCAGTTTCCGGAAGTCTTGAATTTGTAGCAACCTGTTTCTTAATCAGAGCCTTTAAACTTTAAATCGGTGTGCAAGATATCCTGTATCTTTCTATTGACTCAGTGTACCCATCCATTTATTGTTTTGGGTTTATGTATTTTAATATTTGTCCTATTTAAACATTTAAATTTTATTTAAAGCAATGCCAAAATCATATAGAGCAATGCTTAGCTATGATGCTTGTAAAACTGTAATTTACCTCCATAGTCCATAACTATAAGCATAGTAATTTATTTCCAAGGTCATACTTCACTAACCGTTTTGTTGACGTGGTAAATCTGTAATTTACCTCCATAGTCCATAACTACAAGCATAGTAATTTATTTCCAAGGTCATACTTCATTAACCGTTTTGTTGACGTAAGCTAACCCATTTTTTTGTCCTTTACTATATTAATTTTTGCTTTCCTCTATCAATTAGCAGATTTGTCTCATCCATCAAGTTAACTGTTCCTCATTTATTGTTCTATTTTTATTTTTTTTTTGCTTTTTTTCTGCCATCCATATACCCTCCTTGCCTAGTATTGTTCCATCATTTATTACTCCAAACACTTCTTACCTATATCCAGGAGCAAAATCTCTCAAATTGCAGATCCTGACTGGCAAATGTTTTCCAGGCCACGATGTTCTCCTTGTATAATGTACAAATGGATTTGACAAATACCTGTTTTCATAATGAATAATTACTCTAGAAACAGCGCTAGTATGCACACCTTTCACTTTGTAAATATGAGAAGGGGACTTCCTTTTCTTCTGTTTGTTCTTGTAATTCCTTTTTCTATTTTTTTGCTACTGCAATATCAAGGCTGATTGTTGCTATTGTAGTTCTTTCCCTATCGCTGTGCAGAAGTCTGGCCTTACTCCGTAAAGAGAGAGTAAGAAGTAGAATGGAATTTTTTTATGTGCTGCACCTTATATACTACATTACTTTTTCTTTCTTTAAGATGTGTCTTTTCCTACCTCCCCTGCCTTTTGGATATTATCTAGGACTGTCCAGTTTTAATGAATACGCCTCTTTCTCTGTACTTTTATAGACTGGACCTTTGATTGGCTTTGTCTTGAATTGCATGATATGGTAATATATACAGGCGGATATAAGACCTGGATTAGTGGAGGCAATTTATTTAAAAAATAAAAAATTGATAATTATCATTATTATATAGGATATTTGAATTCAAACACGAAGATAAGAGAAATAAAATATGAAGTTTTAAGATAAATATTTACATTTTATTAAAATAAGAGGGTGCATTTATTTACTCTTACATGTGAACTGATAAGGAGTTTCAAATACATAAAATTAAGGGGTTCAAAATATAAAATTATGGGGTGCAAAATATGATATTTTTTTGCATTTTATTAAAATAAGATGGTGTATTTACTTACTCTTACATGTGAACTGGTAAGGAGGTTCAAATACATAAAATTAGAGGGTGCAAAATATAAAATTATGGGGTGTACAATATAATATTTTAGGACAAATACTAGTGATTTTATTGAAATGAGAGGGTGTATCTGCCCATCCTCAATTGCATGTAGATCCGTCGGTGGTAATAGATGTTTGACTTTCTGCATTTTTAGTATTGAGATATAAATTACTCACTGACTGGAATTTTTTTAATAAAGATTTTGTCTTTTCTTTTTTCATATTTATTAGAAACCCTTTTTCAGTCTTTGGTGGGAGTAAGATCTCTTTCACAAATGCATGGTGTAGATATAACATGTATGTATCAATATGTTTATTTTATAATATAATATATTAGAAAATAATTATCAATAAATTAATTGATTCATTGACCAGTTGTTCTATAGGAATTTGATCTAGACACTAAAAAGTTGGGACATAGGTACTTAAATGCATTGAATTTGAACTTGTAATGACAAATTCATCCATTATTTATTTAGTTTGGGATTTTGATTCCTTGATGGTTAGGATTTCCTTTGCCCCTGCAGAATAATTAATTTCCACTCAAATAAGGATGATTGGTCTATATTTTTATATTACTAATTTACTGTGTCTGACATTGTTTGAGCAAAAATTAATGGAATGTTTCAGTACAACTTGAGATGAGATAATTAGACTGTTTTAAGGTCATAGTAATTTGCTGACAAAAAAAATAGATCATAGTAATTTGATTCAAGCCACTTTCCCTTTTCTAACTTTTATTTTATTTAATGAAATTATTTTGTGAAAGAAAATATGGTAAAACTTAAGTCATGTTCAAAGGGAGAAAAGGGAATTGATGAATCCTGGGCTAGGCGTCTGAGACTGAAGAAATTTGCTTCTTCAGAAGCTAAACACCGGCACTGTTCAGTCAGGCAGATTTTTGTGAAAATATCCTGAGAATTTTCTAACCAAATAAGCACTTTAAAGTGGCTGCTCTTGTTGAAGACCATGATGTAGCTTCCTAATTAATGCATTTATAGAGGTTTCAAATGACAGCAATGTTTTTATCAGAAATATAAAACAAAGGATTTAAGCATAGATTCTCATTTAAAGCAATGCATTTGTAAGAATGTGACTACTGTGATGTGAATGTGGCAAAAGATGTATCTTGTGTTTTTTATGCCTAGAAGATGGCCAGTCCCATTATTAACGTATGAATGAAAATGTGGGCTTTACAATTGTGTTTTTCGTGTCCTAACCTAGGGTTGAGATGAATACATGGAGTGCAATTAAGTGCTAAAAATACCAACCCAGCTATTACAACCTAAAATCAAGGTTAGTAATTAAATTTCCAGAGAACAGTTGTAACAATCTTGGTAGTGTATCTTTGTTAGTTTTGCTCCTTTCTCCATGTGATCCTTTTATTTCCTTTTGTTGTTTTACAACCACGTTTTGTGTGGTTCAGACAAAGGTATTAAATAGAGAATGACTGACAGAACAACTTCACTATCTATGCATTCAATGGAATAACACACGATTTTTATTTTTATTTTAAAAAGTTTATTTCCGTGTTGACATATTACAATGTGTACTTCTTTTCTTTCTTCTGCCTGTCATCATTCACTCATACAACTGATGAAAGATTATAATTGAAGCTTAAAATGTAATTACAGTTAATGCTGTCTTGATATTGATAGATGACCTATTTTTTTCAACAGGATCTATACAAAAGCATGTTAAGAGGTGGAAACTCTAGTGACAATCTTTTGCCAGGTGCCACTGCTAATTTTGCTGCGGGCGCTGCAGCTGGCTGTACAACGCTTGTGTTGGTATACCCCCTTGATATAGCGCACACACGCCTTGCTGCAGACATTGGAAGGACAGAAGTGCGCCAATTTCGAGGCATTTACCATTTCTTGGCTACCATATTCCACAAGGACGGCATTTGGGGGATCTACCGGGGCCTTCCTGCATCTCTACATGGGATGGTGGTACACAGGGGCCTTTATTTTGGAGGCTTTGATACCATGAAAGAGATCATGTCTGAAGAATCAAAACCTGAGTTGGCGTTGTGGAAGCGTTGGGTGGTAGCTCAGGCAGTCACAACCTCTGCCGGGTTGATATCTTATCCATTAGACACGGTTCGTAGGAGGATGATGATGCAATCTGGCATGGACCAGCCAATGTACAACAGCACCTTGGACTGCTGGAGGAAGATCTATAGGACAGAGGGGTTGCCTTCATTTTACCGTGGTGCAGTTTCTAATGTGTTTAGGAGCACAGGAGCAGCAGCTATCTTAGTCTTGTATGATGAGGTTAAGAAATTTATGAACTGGGGGAGAATTTAACAGCACCAACGTTCATTGATTTCATTTTGTCACCCGGGACTCAACTTCAATACGTCAACATGTTACAAATCTTGAGGCTTAGGATAATTTTGTAAAAGCACAAATGAGCTCCATTACAGTTCATTAGTAAATGTGTCTTTATTGGCATTCCAACGCTAAGGCCTAAGGCCATTGATTTTGTGGCTTTGCTATTACTAATTTTCCTTTGTATCTTTTAAGACAATGGAAGATCAAAAATCAGATATGATGAAAGGGGATTTTTATTGGTAACAAAAGAAAATTGATCTTTTGTCTAATTTTTTCAAATGAAAGGTGTAACGCGCGAGGACACTTACTGGCAAAAGGATGTCTTAAATACTAAATTAGCACACAAGTGTGTGCATAACGTAATCAGAGTTAGAATAGCCTAAAATTATTAAAAGAAGCCACTAAACTAGTGAAGAATAACATAAAGCTGTCAAAGGCAACACAAAGCCACCTTTGCGAAAAAGTTAACAAACAACTTTTAAGTTTTAAGCCAAGAAATGGTGAAATAAGAACTAAAAAGCCTTGTAAGTGGCGTAAAGTGTTAAACTGCAAAGTGAGAGCAACGACACGTATGTGGCTTGAAAATAGCAGGGCAGAAGGCAATTGGATCGGATAGGAGCATGAAGTCGTAGGTTTAAGGGTAAAATACCAAAAAATTCCTTATGGCTAACTTAATGTTTAAATTAACTCTATAATTTATAAATTTACATTTCAACTTCTTGTGATTTTCACTAAATTGCAACTCAAAAATTTCAAGCATAAAGAGACTCAATCACCTCTATGTTGTTCATTATCTTATCCCTATGGCTAAATTAAGACCTTGTGCGCGTGAGAAATGTACAATCTGTTTTACTAATTAACTTCTATAAAAGTTAATGTCCTCCTAATGTCTTTTGTCTTTTGAAAGAGTTGCTCAAACTAGCTCTATGATAGAAATTTAATATAATTTTATTAACTTTCACATAGAAAATGGTTGGGAGCAAGAGGTGTATTAGTTAATCATATTAAAATATATAATTGTGAAAAATCCTGATGTTTAGTACGACGCATATTTTATTGAATTGCATAAACAAATACTTAATCAGAACTTCATAATGTGTATTTCGAAAATGATTAATGATAATAAACTTTTTGTTTTTAATACTTTAATCTTTTTTGGTAGACAATATTAACATTCGGTCCCTTTTACTTGATGGAAATTTGTTTGAATTTTACATCTTTTTGAAACATAGGATTTGTGTCTCTCCCTAAAAGCCTCTGTTTTTCACTCTTTAATTGTTTGCTTCATTGTTTGAATGCAGTAGCCATGTCCAAAGTTGTTTGCAAGGAAGGGAATGTCCAAGGCAATACTAGTGACTAAAGTGAAATCGTAATAAGGTAGTCTTACTAGAAGATGTAGCTAAATCACCTCTTTTTCACACAGAACTAATGTTTGTTGGATAGTTCAGTTTGACAATGTTTCACATCCCAAAAAGAAATTTGGAGATGAATGTCTTTTTTTATTCTTATGGAAAAATAAAACTAAACTCGTGAACTTATTATTATTTTAGATTGAAACAAGTTGATAAGAGTTCAATTAAATGAAAGGATTTATAGACATAACAATAAAGATGATTATATTTTTTCGTTGAAATTGTTAATTTAAATATTTTCTGATTAAGTTGTAATTTAGTCAAAACTAAAAGGAGATGGAATGTAAGTTTCTAAACTACAAAGAGCTCGTTTGAACATTAAAGAAATTATAAGGAGTTTTTGGCACTTAACATCTTTTGTCACTTACTGAAAAGTATATGGGTAGACGGATACGGCATTAAAACTCTTTAATCCAGCAAGTCGCATGACTCCAAGCAAGCCCAAGAAGCAACAAAGACAAAATGACGTAAGCAAAGTGAGATTACCCTAAAGTTATTAAAGTGGCAAGAAGCCACTTAAATAATGAAAAATAACATAAAGTTGTTAAAAGGCATTTGATATATCTACCATGCACAGATTGCACACATAACTAAGAAATCATTTGATTTAAAGAAATGAAAGATGGGTAAAAGTGAAAAAAAAATTAAATATTTTAAATTAAAGTAGAGTTTATAAGTGTGAGATTTATACCAACTTTTTAAATTTTCTATCAAATTCACCAAAGGGAATTAAACCAAACACTTCCTAAGTGACACATTAAGCAAAACGACGAACAAACAGCCATAAATTGCTTTGGAAGCAGAGTTATGAAAATCCCCTAACCTGTTGAGAATTGGGGATATTTTCCTCAAGCCCAAAATTTCGATAATTACAATTTTGATAAGCACAAAATTTCCATAAGCAAAATCATGCGCTTGGTTTTGTTTTGTTTTTTTTCTAAAAAATATCACAATAAAATAATATTAAATATTAACAATGGTTATTAAATTAAAGAATTTAATTAAAATATATTGACAGAATTTTTTTTATGATGTTATGTTTATTAATATTATATTATGTATTATTTGATTTTTATTATATTATTTATATTAATTCAATCAGAGTTGAACCATGAAGCCTTAAACTTATGATTCAATGATCAGTTTTATTTTAAAACAATCAGCTTTGGTATATCTCTAAAAGGTGGAGTGAAATTTTAGGAATTAACTTTTTGTTTTGTTATGAAACTTGGAATAAATTATACCGATATCTGCTGTGATTTTTTTAAGTTGTACATGATATCAGTGTCTTTTTAACCCAACAAAAAAAAAAAAAAATCCTTAGTTGTTTGAAATACATTATACACCATGTATTCTTGTTACTCCAAAAAACACATCATACTCTGTAGCCCTTCCAAGGAGAGGTGGTGTACCTTAAAGAAACAAGGTATCAACTGCATCTTCAAGAAAGCACAGGGGATACTGGTGTAGTTTGCTTTAAAACTTAAACCTCCATGGTATTTCTAAATAAAATTTATGTCTCACGAACACTACATCTAAGGTTACTTCTTATTTCCGTCAAATTTTTAATTTTTAATTTAATATTTTGTCCAATAATATATAAACATGTAGCTAGATTTCGTACTCATTCATGCAGAATTATTCCATACCATAAAGTATATCAATATAAAAGACAAAGCAATAAAGAATGAAATGTATATTAAAATTAACAAGAAGGTTTTCCAGATGATCATCGTGATTATATTTACCCATACACAGATAAAATGAAATGAAAAAGTATAAGGGTGAGGTGGGAATTCCATCAAGAGTCTATACATGAATAAAGTTAAAATAAATATCACTACTCTGTTAAAAAGAAAATTTGTGTTTATATATGTGCTGATGTAAGTTCGTAAGCATAAAATTAAAGAGACTTCCTGATATTGAACTATTTTTTAAGAAGAGAGTGCAATGCCTAAAAGCCCAAGCATTATGGAGCATTTGATTATGACTTCAGCTGCCTAAAGCAAACGTGCAAAGCCTATTATTATTTTCACGTCGGCTGCCCAATTGTGTTTATATATGCATTATAAGCATACTTGCATTTTAAAACCTTGAATTAATGATATCTTGAATAATGTGATTCGTCCAATTCCATACTTGTGTTTGGAAATGGAATCATTGTGCTTACGTGAGGCTCTAAGATTCTAATAAGATCCTCCATTTTTTAAAAATTAAAAACCACGCCATGCTTGCCACGTCTGATTTTGCATTATAGAAAGCCAAAAAATTAGAAAGTGAAAGACGCACTCACTCACTCTTGGATTGTCGCTGTAGTTAGTTGTAGTTGTAGAGGTTGATGTTGTTGATGTCATCATCTTCTGTCTTTTCCCTACTCAAAGGAGAAATAATTGGGTCACATAATCGCATGGTGGGAAGTGGGGTTAGGATTTAGGACACTTACCCTTAATTATCACATCTATACCTCCTTTGTTTTCCTTAATTGGGAATAGATCCTGCCACGCTTTGTTTGTTTTATTAAATTTGTAGCCTCTGTTTAATACACCCCAATATCATGTTGTGCTATGCTGAGCTATTGATGATTTTTAATCCCCCACCCCCACACCACATGCACACACACATTTTAATTAAAATTTCCTAAACAATTTGTTTCCATAGTACTTTTTTTCTCCAGAATATATATTAATAACTAGTTTTGAAAAAGTACGTGTTAAAAATCTCCCACTAGTGATATGACAAATTGTATTTATAAGTATATGACAATTTTCACTCTATAAACTATACCTTTTAATGTTGAGTTACACTTATATTCACATTTTAAGAGCAGCTCTTCAGGCTGTTGCCCAGGTTCATTGATGCTATATATAAGCTTATTAATCAATAAATCTCCACCAATCTGCAATTTGTTACTTCGTATACTTTGAAAAAGGGATGAAAGCTCGCTTCTTGTTCTAGGTACTACAACTTATAGTTTTTGGTTTCCCTTTCATTTTTAGTTTGTAGCTGAGTTGGCATGGCTAGTGCAATGGTGGTTCTTACTAAATGCTGACGAAAGTCTCGTGTGTTTTAAAATTGGAAGTTGAGACCGAAGCTTAGTTAGGTTTATGGCGGTGAAGGCAAGAAGGATACCATGACGCACCTCTTGGCATGATGTCAATAATTTGATACGATTATTCTTACCAATGTGTTAGCTTTGAATCTATTCATGCATTTTATTTTATTTTTTTACTTTTGTGCGAGTTAATCAAACAAAACCAATGAAACGATAATTTTGTCTAATGTATGGTTATTCCCTTAACTAATTAATTTTTAATGTAGGCGGGGTTTTGGTGAAAGTAAAAATAAAAACAAAGATTCTACCATTCAAAACAAGAAATTTAATTTTGTTTTTAAAGAAAAGGCTATTTATACCAAGATAATAAGAGAATAATAAGAAGCACGATTCCGTGTTTTCGTGTGTATCAAAGTATCTTTTAACCTATAGTTAAAAATTAATTTCCTTTTAAGTTAACAAAAAATTTAATTCTTCTTACAAGTCTTGTCTTTTCTAAGGTACATCAATATGTTTACCTAAGGATATCATGTATTTAGTTACGACTTCGCGGGTTTCCGAACCTTCTAATGTAAATGGTTCTGGCTGATCGATAATAAAAAAATTATCTAATGAATTTGGGGGTTAAAGTAGCATATTAATTGATTTCAAGAGGACAGCAAGGAATTTCAGAATAGAGTGTGTATTTAGGGGGCCGAGCTAACTCCCCAGTTTGAGAGAGAGAGAGAGAGAGAGAGAGAGAGAGAGAGAGAGAGAGAGAGAGAGAGAGAGAGAGAGAGAGAGAGAGAGAGAGAGA
>PYAF01004627.1:2614078-2632881 GCA_007407185.1 Glycine tomentella
TATTATATTATTTAGCAAATCAAAATAGTTTAAAAATATAAAAATAATAGTGGGTTATAAAAAATCTGAGATTACTAAAAAGAATAATTTAATAGCATATTTATCATTAGATATGTCTATCTAATATAAAAATTATTTAATAAAAATAAATTATTAATATAAATGTTATAATTTTGTATTAACATTATAACACAGTATGGAAAAATTAATTTTAATAATGTAAAAGATTAACACAATATCAATCATCATATTTTTAGTGTAATATATTTCGTTATTAGTATAAACACACGATAAATATTGTTACTTTAATTTTAATTAAAAAGTATTTTTATAGGAGTTATTTAAAAAATACTATATATTTTTAATAAAATTAAAGTTCTCATTAGTTGTTTAAATTTAATTTTGTAACTGTTAAGGATGGAAGTTGCATCACTGCCATTTTGTTTGAAATTGAAAATAAAATAAAAGAAGAAAAAGTAAAGTTAAAGAACAAAGAACACGATAGAAAAAGCAGGTTCGTACTACACAAAGCCCTATTATTAATGTCCCAGCCCACTGATACGGCAGTGATGATGGTGAAACCTCGGGCGGCCCATGCACTGCTACTGGTTCAGTTTGATGTGGGCCAATTCTTGGCCCATCAAGTGTCATAAGGGTTTATTAATTGCTAATCTAATTGGATTGTTTGTTCATAATGGGTTATATTTCTACTATTTATTTATCCATTTTTATAGTTTAATTTTAAATGACTTATTTAATTATTTGTAGGAAAAAATAAATTAATATCCTAAATTTTTTAGAATTAATTAACATTCAAAACAGAAAAAAATTATTTAAAAGTAATATTTAGATTAATTTTAATTTTTCTATTTCTAATAATTTTATTTTTGTGGGCTGATCCAGTACACCACGAAGCTAACCCACAACCACAATTGGATAAAATTCGTGCTAAAATATTTTTGTTTCATTTTAATTAATCATTTCATGCGTTTTATCTATTTATGTCAACCCATCATCATTCATCAATGAGCTGGAAAGTTCAACTGCTAGTAACTCGAGGCTCGACCTAGAAGTTCAGCATATAAATATGATTCAATTTGAATCAATTTAAAATAATTTTTATTTAATATTTTTAATAAATAATGTTATCAAAGTAAATATATAACATTTTAAGGTTTAATTACTCATTCAGTTTTTTAGTTGCACAAATTTTACCTTTTAATCTCTATAATTAAAAATCATCTATTTTATTCCACACACATCATACCATTTTAGTGTCTTTTACTTTAAGTTCTATACTTATCATTTTTATTCTTTTTTAGTTCCTGTCATTTAGGGATGGAAACAGGTCATGTCAAACTTGGTTAGAGCTGGTCTTGGTCTGATTTAAAAATATAAAACTTGATCCGACATATTTATCTATCATAGATTTTTTTTAGGTTTGATCTGACCTATTTAAAAACTTGATTTGAACTATGAGCCTATTTTATAATAAATATTATATATAAAAAAATCTAATGACTATACAATAAAACTTTGAAAATTCACATAGTACTTTTTAAATTTTAATATAAATAAAGACACATATTTTCCTTTTAATTTGTGCGTGAAAAAAATAAGTTAAAATTAATTAGAATACTTTTAAGTATTCAACAAAATGTTATAAACAAAATAACATAAGCTAAATAAAATACCATAAGTTTCATTCAATAATCTAGTCTTAATACCAAATAATAAAATAAATAAGAAATAAGAACCAAGACAAGTTAAATACAAAGACGGATAAATTTTTAATTCCCAAGCAATCTCCCAAACATGAAGAAATATTTTTTTAGGAATTTTAATTTTACAAAACACTTTAAATCAATTTAAGTTAAATCAATTTAGGAAAGTTAAAAAAATATTTTTTAAATAGAAAATGTCTCAACATCTTACTTATATTTTTAAATAAGTAATAATTATTTTATAAGATTTTCAAGATAATTTTTTGAAGTGATTGATCATCCACCTTTATAATAAAGAAAAATATTTTTAAAAAAATAAATATATTATTTTTAAGTTTATATATATATATATATATATTTATAATATATAAATCAGGTCAAAGGTCAAAAACATCCCTATTACCATCTAACATAGAGATTGAAAATAGTATGTATAATGATTTTGAAGTATAAAAATTAGAGGATAAAATTCATACAAATATATGGACCAAATGCATAATTAAATCAAATTTTAATGTATAAGTTTAAGAATTGTCTGATGCAGGTATCCCAATATCAATAAATGAGATATGGAAAAATTTAGAGACTAACACAATCTCACACCCCCTAAAAAAAAAAAAAAACTCAATATTGATATGTTAGTGAATATTTATAGATCGCTTTAGTTCTATAAAGACATTTTATTTTTGCTTTTTTGTTTATTTACAAAATGTTAAATATTATTAGCAAATATTTTAAATTCTCTAAGATTTTAAATGACGAAATAAAGTTTTAAGAATCTTTAATATTTACTCTTTTGTCATATTCAATTTAACCATCTTATCATTTTATAATAACTAAAGCAATGAAATTCTCCAACAGTGAAGATAAATTTCATTACATATTAGAATCCACTTTTTAAATTTATACTCACTTAAATTATTCTCTCAAGAGTCTCTCTCTCTCTCTCTCCTTTAATTATTAAAGATTCTAAATTTCATTTTTACCTCTTCAATTTCAACCTTAATGGTAGTTCATTACAATTATTTTCATGTTTTATTTTTTCTCTTTAGTGATGATTTAACATGTACATGTATGTGTATACGTCTGTCAATTCTTTTTTGGATTAAAATTTAAAAGTTTACAAACACAAAAAGTTAATCTTTTTTATTTATTTACGGTAAGCTACTCCTTATAGCTTCCAAAAATCACATAAAAAAATTGTTACTTTTGCGTTTGATAACAATACATAAAACGTAGAAGTATCACTTTTGTTACTTTTTCATGCATCGACCAAAGAAAAAGTCCAATGAACTATTATTTTCATAATCTAAGAGAAATATATCACAAACAAAGACTTCTAATAATGAAGAAAAATAAGTAATAATTAATAAATGAATTTGATTAAAAAATTAAAATAATTATTACGATTTTATATTAAAATTTAATAAACATAGTATGTTTTAACAAAAACTTTTGTAATTTTAATCGGTTAAAAACGAATGAATGTCGACAAAACCGCGTTACAGTATTACTTGACTAATACATATTTTTTTTCTTTAGTCAAGAGTGTTTTCCAGTGAAGTGACGTTTGGCAGCGTCGTTTCTGCAACTGTGATTACACGCGTCCGTCCCGTTTTGACAACGGATTCTGGGTGGAAGCAGCGGATAAGTCGAGAAGTTTCGAGAACTTTTACAAAATATCTTTGGCACAACACAGAGTGACAAATGGCAGAACTTTCTGACACTCTTCACTCATAAAAAAAATATCTTTTCCCTTTCCCTCTAGAATCTTCCACCTCCCATTCTTAAATTGCTTCTTCCCTAAGCTCCAAGTAACCTTTCACTCATTCACACACACACACACACACACACACACACACACACACACACACACACACACACACACAATGGAGGGAGTTACCGTGAAAGTAGAAGAAACAATGGCTTATGCTAATGCTGCTTCAACTCCAACAACACCTTCAAACCTCTCCCCGCAACCCATAGAAGGGTTGCACGAGGTGGGTCCCCCTCCGTTTCTGACCAAAACATTCGACGTGGTGGAAGACCCATCCACCAACGACATCGTTTCGTGGAGCAGAGGCCGCAACAGTTTCGTCGTTTGGGACTCTCACAAGTTCTCCACCACCATCCTGCCTCGCTACTTCAAGCACAACAACTTCTCCAGCTTCGTCCGACAACTCAACACCTACGTAAGCATCATTCTTCTCTTCCTCCTACTTACTTTACCGTGTTTCTATGCCTGAATCTGAATTCTAACAACTAACATTGGTGCAGGGTTTTAGAAAAATTGATCCTGACAAGTGGGAGTTTGCGAACGAAGGGTTTTTGGCGGGGCAGAGGCAATTGTTGAAGACGATAAAGAGGAGGAGGCACGTGACAGTGACACAGACACAGTCGCACGAGGCAGGAAGCGGGGCTTGTGTGGAATTGGGGGAGTTTGGGTTGGAAGGTGAGATTGAGAGGTTGAGGAGAGACAGGACAGTGTTGATGGCTGAAATTGTGAAGTTGAGACAACAACAGCACAACTCGAGGGAGCAATTGTTGTCCATGGAGACTAGGTTGCAAGCCGCTGAGAAGAAACATCAACAGATGATGACTTTTCTGGCTAAAGCACTCAACAACCAGGCTTTTATTCAGCAGTTTCTTCAAAGGAATGCCCAGAACAGAGAGTTGCAAGGTGTGAGAAGAAAGAGGAGACTAACTGCTACCTCAAGTGTGGAGAATTTGCAGCAAGATCATTTCGCTTTGTCAGTTGAAGATACGGATACTATTGAGTCACAGATGGAGTCTTTTTTCTCAGCTGCTTGTGATGATCCGTTAGAATCAAACAGTGAAATCGAGGACCCAATGTTGAGTTCAGTTCCAGTTGCAAATGGGAGTAAGGTAGGGGAGGTGAGTGATTCTGTTTGGGAGGACTTGCTGAACCAAGACTTGGTTGCTGGGAACCCTGAAGAGGAAGTTGTGATTGGTGATTTTTCACATGTTGATGTTCCTGTGGAGGATTTGGTTGCGGATCCTGATGAGTGGAGTGAGGATTTGCAGAACCTTGTGGATCACATAGGTTATCTTGGGCCCAAACCGTAGTGGAAAGGAAGGATTTTAATTATCTGGGGGGGTCAGATAAAACTTTCCCCTTTGAACCGTCGTGGGATTATTTCATAAGGCTTCATTGTTTTTTGTTGATATTACGTTTGATAATTTCTGTGATGTAATTGATGTAGAATATTGGATGGTCCTATATGCAGCAGCGAAGATGGCACTACTAGTTGAAGAAGTGGTCGACAGATATTTCCTCATTATCTGTATCCTTTGTAAAGAAAATGGTGTTTTGTTAATAGCTGAGTATTCGTTGTGCTAGTGATGTTGCTGTTTTTACTCTTTTTTGTGGCCCAGTTTATAACTACATTGTACGTTTTTGCAGGGTAGGTTACTCAAAAGCAGATGTTCAATGGGGTGTGATCGACTGGAAAAGGAAGTAGTATTAGACCAGGACGACCCAAACACCAGATCACCACCTTCCATCACATCAGTGTTGTCGTCGATCACCCAACCCATCGCCCTACCAACAACTTCATCGCGTGATCCAAACGACACTTGACACCAACAGATCTACGTGCCACAACACCACTGTGCACGTTGGGCGAACACCACCCCACCACGCAATAGGAAAGACGCTCGACGCGACACAAGAAAAGATTTAGATCTGGGGCGGAGATGGTGTGATGGTGACGGGGAAGGAAGAACTGAGGGTAAGAGAGTCTTTTCCGATATGTGTAGGAACCAATAGTAAATGTGATAAAGACCAATATATCAATTCCCAATGTGTTATTACTTATTAGGATATTTGCCTATGGAGGAGGACTGCCCAGCCCATTCAAAAGTCCGCTCGCTTAATTGGGAATAATGTAAATATTATAAATTACTAACTGTGATAAAAGAACATGCATATTGAAATAATTTTATACTGTGATATGATGATAAATTATTGTGTATGACATATTTATTAATTTTTATAATTATTTAAAATGTCACCCCAATTGATAATTTTAGATTTATTAACAGTGATAATAGTTAAAGCTAATAAACTCATATTACGATGAATTATGATGATATTATAACTCACTTTATTGTAATTCATTTGTTGTGGGCCTACAAAATCTTTGATTTTTTCTTTTTCTTACTAGCGACTTTCATTATTAGAGATGATTTATTTTTCATATCAATCCATATAAGAGCTTAGTTTTTTTTAATTAATTTTTTTTCATAAGTATGAACATGAGGTCCAACAGTTATCGTGTTTAAGAGACTAGGTTATTTGTTAATAATGTCACACTATGTTTATTATCCCAACACATATACTATTCATTATTTATCATATCATATTATATATATATATATATATATATATATATATATATATAATCCGAATATAAACTTGCATAAGGCTTCAAAAAATTTAAAACATGCCTTTTGTAAGGCATTCTAGTAAGATTGATTTAAAGAAATAAATTCTCTCAATAAACATTTTTTTTTACATAGGCGGATCTAAAAATTCAACTTCTAAACATTTATTTAAAACAAAACGTAATTATGTATTAACTATCCAACTCCATGTCAGAGTTTTATTCTTTAATTTGGTATTTGTCCACCGAAATGCAATCACATCATGGTGGTGGTAGGTTGGTGGTGGGTTCCTACGAAATTTTGCCGTCCAGAGCAAACATGTAGTCAAACAAAAAGGCAGGCGAATTTGGCCCCCAACCTACCAAAAATGAAAGCAAAGATATTCATTATCCAACCGCCATCCCGCCCCTAAAAAATAAAACATACAAAATAAATGACTGTGAAAGAGATGAAAAACTAGTACCAAGATTATTAAGAATAAAGAAAGTACCAAGATTATTAAGAATAAAAAAAGTACCAAGATTATTAAATAAAATTCATGTTATTTTTTTTTTAAAACATAGAACAAGACTTATTCAACAAAGAATGAATTTAAACTATTTTGTCTTTTTTAATTCTACCATTTATTTAACTATAAACTTTTTTTATCAAAGTTAATTATAAATAAATTAAACACTATTAATTAGTAAAAACTTAATTTTAAATTAATAACTATTAATTATAATTATTGATCAATGATCAAAATTACTAATTTATAAATCTAGGAGAATCAACTAATACAATTAAATATCAAAAGAACCAACATGGTGAATTTAAAAAATTAGAGGAATTAAAATTATAATTTAACTTAATTAAATGACACTAATTAACCAAACATTAAATATTACATCTCATTTTAAATTATAAGTTTAAAATAATTTTATAATGACTACAGATAATAATTTCTAGGTTATGTAAGTTACTAATTATTAAGTAATGTTAAATAGATGATAAAGTAATAATGGGGGCTAACTTAATTAGTTGCATAGTGTACTGTCTTAAACAAATCACATCCGAATGAGATTTTGTATAATTGAACATGTGTTAAATGAATTTATTGTAACTATCTATACCGATAAGATGTATATATTTTTTTGGTAGTATATCATTTAAGAATTTCACAATTAAGTGTGTTTGAATTAGAGTAACTATAAGATGAGTAATCTTATGAGAAGTTTTCTAGCAAATATGTGAGTGAGGATAATATAAGTTAAAAAATCTCAAGTGTTGATTTGTGGGGATATTCAGTGATCTTGAGAGCAATTAAGCTGTATCAGAGTTGGTTATCAATGTCTCAATAATGATTTTAACCAACAAGAATGTTAAGTGAAGTATCACTGTGTGAAATATTATAAGATGAGAATCATCAAAAAGTCGATAATCAAAAACGTTACACAAGGCATGTGATTTTTTATCATCTAATAAGAAATTAGATCAAAATTAATAAATTTTGTTAGTTTTTTATTTAAAGTTTTTAGTTGATTTTATTCAGTTATTGATATTTTGTTTCAATTTAATACATATAATATTGGATTTTAAAAAATAAAATTGAGATAAATCTCAATAGATTCTTTAGATATAAAATTTAAAATATATTAAAATTAAATCATAACTCATTTATGATGTGATGTTAATATATAGATAGTTATTTTTAACGTCAATACACACTTTGACAATATATGTCATGATCATTTAGAGTTTTGGATAATTTTGACTTTTGAGTAAAATTAATTGAATTTGAAACATATATAATGTCATTGTTGTTAATAAAGTTATCTTCCACCAAAACCACAGAAAAAAAAATAAAAATAAAAATAGGGATCATTGCCGTCAGTGGAATTCAGAGGGAAGGGGTGGAACTTGGTCGGGTGGTCCCTTCATATCATTTTCTTATATATATATATATATATATATATATATATATATATATATATATATATATATATATATATATATTAATTTTATCTCTTTTAATTTTAAAAAATAAAGGAAAAATGAATTGAAATAAAAGGATTAAAATCCCTTTCATTCTTTTTCCCCCCTTCTAATATTCAAAAGAGTCTGAAACAACAGGAGGCAAAATGATTTATAACTTTTAGATCATATTGATTATATATTATCTTAAAACTTTATGTTAATTTCTCATCTGTTCTATTACTATTTATAAAAATAAAAAAACTATACCATTTATATCTTTTTTCCTCTTATAAACTAAATGAACCTTCCTTTTCTTCTCTTCATTTCTTCACCTCTCACTTTCTCTTAAACAACTAAACAAGAAAACTTTATCTTATTCTCCTTTCTTTCTCCCCTTATATCTACCAACCAGATCATGTTAAGCATTGTTGACTCATGAATGCAATGGACCAAAGAAATATATCTATAAATGGCGCACTTTGTTGAGTGACGACAACCATCGTTAACAGAACCTTCAGCATTCGGCGAAGAATCATGAATCCAATACCCACGTGAAATTGAATTTGAGACTCCATGCGAGGCTAAATAAGATGTTCTGTCGATAAAAAATCCTTCTATATATACGGCGAAATTTTATTTACCAAAAAAATTAGGAGAATATTTTGACACTAGCAAAGGTGGATAAATAGAGCTAGTAATAAAATGCATGTCTTTCAACTAAGAAAATTAGCAAGCACAGGACACAATATTTTTTTTTTTAAATGAATACTATAAGTAATAAAGGAACATGCCTTTAAGCAAATTAATATATACATAAAACCATTTCCATTAAAATTTTACCGTGAAACTTTTTAAGTGTGTACATTCGATACCCTTTATCTAAATTTTGTCTTTGATTAATTCACTAGCTCGTAATTTTTCATCGATAGGAAATTTTAGGATAAACTGTGTATTTAATTCAACTTTTTTTTTGTCAAATTCCTAATAAAAAATTTAAATTAATTAAGCTAAACCAAACCAAACTATATTTTTTAAAATTTAAATAATTTTTTAAACCAATTAATTGGTTTACTTTTTTTGATAATCTGTTTGGTTAACTATTTTTAAACCCAGCATTTGTTTTTCACAAAATAAGAGTATTTTTAAAACCAGCTTAGAAGCAGTTCAAGCAAAACTAAATTAGATTTGAAAAAAATGGTTTAATTTTGAAATCCAATACACAATTTCACGTAATAGCTTCAGAATTATATTTGGTTTAGTTTTATGTAAAATCAAACCATACTCATTCCTACTGTTTAATTTATGAATTTTAAGAAAGAAGTTTGTTCCAATAGAATATGATATGGTTATTAATCAACATGTTGAAAAATTAATTAAAAACATATTTTTTCAACTAAATTTTACTTCTCTGCTATACAATAAGGTAAAAAAAATATATGTTATTCTTACGTTGTTTTTTCGATAACTTCTACAAAACTTTTTCTCTTTATCATCACATTATCTAATCAAACACTTTTCTATTTTTTATGTTTTCCTCCTTTATTTTAGAAAGTATTTTGATAATGTTAAATGAAAAAAAATACTATATGCAAGTTATATATGGGTGGGTGGGGGGAGGGATTAACTCATATATAGGTTTTTTCACATTTGTCTCCGATAAGATAGAGAAATAGTATATAATAACGGGAAGAAGAAGAACACGTCTCTTGGTTTCAAACATTCTAATATTTATATATTTATATGATGATTCTATTTCTCATTCACTCTGTCTCTTATCACTTTATCTATCATTTATGGCATTATGGCCAGATTGATATACCTAACAAGCGTGTATCTATTCAGCACCAATCCATGGTTTGAAGAATACTTGTGTTCTGATGATTTTTTATTCATCTATTAAGTTTCAGTAATTACTTATAAGGATTCTTACGCTTAAGTAGTACGTACGTAAAAGAGACGATGAATTATGTAAAATTAGAGCGTGTTTAATTTTTACTTGTTTAGCATACTTAAAAGTTATAAGACCCTCCTAAGATATAGATTGGTGTTCTGTGTGTTATGACGTGTTATTAAATAGTGCCCCTGATTTGAATTCCTTAATTTGTGGGTGTCTATTACTAACAATCCTTGGTCATGATGCAGTATCTCGCATTCTCCTCGCCTCGATTCGAGTTCTGTACATATATATTAATTGTCAAGAAGGTTCTGGAGTGACCTGAAATATATCCTTGTGGTCCAATAACAGTTAATTGAGCCTGATAAGTGTTAGTATGTTTGATTAAATAGGCCTACAACAGTATCATTTTTCAATATTTTATTAATAATAATGGTCATAATTAATATATAAACTATTCTTATAACTGTGTGTGACAACGTATATTCAAAGTGGATTCCACAGCAAATAGAGAGCATAAATGCTGATCAAAACAACCAAATTAAGTAAAAGAGAGGGTTCATACTTGATGGTGAGTCTTATATACTGTATAAATTATCCTTTGTAGTATTTAGGCTGAGGATAAAGCAATTAATTATCTGAGCTATCGGTCTCGTGAATAAACCACGCCTCATTTTCATCACTGGGTATAGGAATAGGATGCATAGTGGATAGTGTTGTCTGTGTGTCCCGATTCAGGTGAACGTGCATTTATACCCCCACCCACACACTCTTACAAATTAAAGTCCACACTCAACACATGCACGAGCTGCACTAGGTATAGTATCTTTTCAACCGAAAAGGATGCCTCCTCCCAATGCTTAGCTAGCTAAATTATTATTTATTTTTGCCTTCCCATAATAAATAAAAAGAAAATTTTGTTTGATTACATTACGAAATTAAAAGAATGAACAAGGAAACGGATTGGATATAAGGGTATCTAATTCGCACATGTCATCATTCACATAAAGACAAAACCCCATCTCTCATCCACTCCTTATTAATACTACTATATAGTCTCAACCTCAACCATGAGGCACCAAGAGACCCCCCCCCCCCCCCCCCCAAAAAAAAAAACCAACCAACCAAATTAAAGCCTCACTCACTCTCTCTTCATTTTTAGATTCCTATACTGTTGCAAGGAAAATAAAACAAAGATAGTATATACATGATGGTGTTCATGGATTATTTGGAATGGTTGTTTCCAATTCCAAGTGTCCCTTCTGCTTCAGCAATGTTCACCCTGCTTGCTTTAATTGAAGGATTGTTGGTTTATCTGTATGCACCCTATTGGGGGGTAAGGAAGGTTCCAGGGCCACCATCTCTGCCCCTTCTAGGACACCTTCCCTTGCTGGCTAAGTATGGTCCTGATGTGTTCTCAGTCCTCGCCAAGCAATATGGTCCTATTTTCAGGTTAGTATGCTTACATGTATTTGGTGCAACATATATAGGCAATTGATGATTAATTTGTTAGCATATATTTATGCTATTTTTCTTCCCCGGCCTTCGCTGGATTGATAAGAGAAAAGGGTCGTTAGTCTTGATTGGATATCGATCTTGTTGTATTTATGCCCATTCAAATGCCTCAAACTCCTTTTGGAGAATGATATGATCTTAGGCAGATAAACTTTGACTTGAGATCAAGGTTGGTTGGTTGAGTCTTGTGTGTGGTTTTGGTATTGGTCGCTGTCTCTATGCCCCGGAGGAACTTGATACAAATATTAAAGTGATTATTCTATGATCCAAGTGTCCTACTTGTTCTTGTTTACTCATATGCTTGCTTGCTTCCATACAATAAACTGAAAAAGGGCCCAGCGCGAGCGTCGTATGCTTTGATGTCTTTCTGGACCCGGCAATAAAACCGAATATATTTAAGAGAAAATATTTTATGTTGTAAAACTATTTTATTCGATCATCTAATAATAAATTATTATATATAATAAATTATCAATTTTTATTCAATCATCTAATCATAAATAATATAATTTTTTTAATACTCAGAATATATGAATTTTATTTTGAATAAGTTTAATAATTGTACGTTGATAATATAAAATATTTTTACATTATTGATTAATTAAAAAATACAATTAGAATGATTTCTTAAATAATTATTACAAAAATAAGGTTAAATGATATATTTTTTTATTTTTTTTCCGATTTGATCTCTTATCTTATTTTATTTGTTTATTTTGATTTTTCAATCTATTTAAAATTGATTTTATTAATCATTTAAAAATATATATTTTTTTGTTTAGTTTTCTATTTTTTTCCTCCACTTCATTTTAACATAAAAATTCATTTGTAAATGATTAATGGCTTCAATCTTAAAATGGGTGAATGACTAAACTGAATATAAATAAATTTTTAAAAAATAAAATATTAAAATAAACTGAAAAATAAAATAAATAATCAAATCAAACAAAAAAAGATAGAATTAAATATGTTATTTGATAAAAAAATAATAAACTTATAATATATAATACTGTATTATTGGATGAAAATATAAAATATGTATAATTTATTTTCTCTTTTCTAATATTCTTTTCTTATTAAGCGAGTTTTATATGAAGCCGCCAAATAAACAGTGCCGGATTGGGAATAAGATCTCTATAATTTAAGAGTGACGATAAATGCCTACTTGGGAGTTGGGAGAGAAATTGTAATATGATTCTCAACAATTTTTACATGACGTGTAATTGACTATTTATTAACTTTTTAAATTTAAAACTTAATTAAATGTTACATAAAAATTAATTGAAACTATTATGATCATAGAGAATCTCTATATGAGTAACTCAATTATGTATCATGTATAGATTAACTGAAACTATAAAAATATAAAGTAGTAGCCCTACAAGACCTAAATCATATAATAATTTATCCATTGTTAAGGGTGGGAAGATGACAGTAAAAAAAAAAGTGGGAAGATGCATGAGAGATATGAAGAAAAAAATGCAGAAAGAAAGTGATAATAAATGTTACAAGTAATGAAATAGAAAAGAAATGAAAATATATAAAGAAAATGGAGTAAAAATTGAGATAGAAAAGAAAATGACTTTTTTGTAACAGTTTTAAATATAGTACGTGAAAAAGAGTACAAAAACTTGTTAAATACACGTGGATGTGTTGTATTGGTTATTTGAAAAGTTATATATTTTGTGGAAATAAAGAAACGAGTTTTGGATGGGCGTTAGTGCAATCTACTTTCGTAACAGACAGGATTTCCAAATTTATAATGTTTCATCATTTAATAGGTCCTACTACGATTGATAAATAACTCCTCCTCCTAAAATAGGAATATTATGTATGCTATTATATCCTGCAAGGATATTATTGGTCCTTGGTGCTCATAAATTATAGGCTCCCTTTATCTGAAAATTTCTTGGAGTGACTACCGTTAAGCAAATCATTTCGAAATCTGAGCTAGTTATTAATGTCCCACGATAAATAAAAAAATTACTATTAAGGCAATCTATCTATCAGCCTCTCCTAAAATAATCCCTTTTGTTCATCAAATTTAGATTCAAAATAACAACTTTTAATATTATTGACTTTACATTAAAATAAATTATCATAGTTAAGCTCTTAAGCTTTGCTTATATTGTTGTCCTTTTAAGGCTTTAAGCACAAAAAGTATGTTTATTCTACACTTAAAGTTTATAAAATTAAGCTTTTTAAGTTATATATATATATATATATATTTGTTAAAAGTATTTAATTATTCTAACAAAACATTATAATTTAATATATTGTATATGGCATGTATTGTAACCATAATTCTAACAGTTAATTATTTACACAATAACATTTATCATCTAACAACAGATTAATAAACTAATAAATAATATTTATTGATAAAAAAACACACTCAACAAATAGTGATAGCAGGGCAAGCTAGATGATAAAAGTGAAAAAGTGGAAAAAACGAAAAATAATTAGCACTGATTATCAGTCATTTTTACCAACTCATTTTTTCTTCTTTCTTTCTTCATTCTTATTAAGCAGCAGGTGCTAAGTTTCATAAAACCTTTTGGGGTTGGCGCTTCACACATATATACTAGCTAGTAGTTAACTGTAACTGTTTTTTCTTAGTTGCGATGATTCTTTATTCCATGATTTTCCTGGTTATGGTTGTAAATGATGTTCTTATTATTTATTGGTGCAGATTCCATATGGGAAGACAGCCACTAATAATTATAGCAGATGCAGAGCTTTGTAAGGAGGCTGGAATAAAAAAATTCAAAGACATTTCAAACAGAAGTATTCCCTCACCAATTTCTGCTTCCCCTCTACACCAAAAGGGCCTCTTCTTCAGCCGGTATGCAAATTTCAATAATAGTAATCTTATTTCTACAATTTTGTAGTGTTTGACAAGTAATTTCAGCAGTTATAAACTACTTTAAAACTAACTTATAAGTTAATTTTACTAAAATTATATTTTCTTAAATCACTTACTTTTCATATATTGTAGAATGAGAATTTGAGTTATACAATTTCATTTCATTTTTCCTTTTATAGTAAAAAAATATTTTCTCTCTTTTTATCATCCCCCAATAATTATTGATGTTTTTGAAATGATATTTTCTAATCAAATTTTTTAATCTTCACATGTCACGCCCATTGGGGAAAAAAGTATAAACCAAACAGGAAAACACGGGTGCTGGTGCTTTTTTTTTTTTTTTTTCCTCCTTCAAAACTAGGATAATTAGCAATGATTATTTTCCTCCAAATATGAGAGGCATGAAGTGACATCAAGTTATACAGTATATACTAGTAATATTTCTCTGTTAATAATGCCATAACATGAAAAAAGTGGTAGCACGTTGTGTTGGAGTTACATCAAACAATTATGCCAAATGCTATTATATGCATACAGCATGGTATTGAAGATGAAAAGAATGAATGAGAATGCAAGATTAAAAAATATAATAATTATATAACATTTTTTTATTATATTGCTTATTTGTCTTATATTTTTCTTTCTTTTCTATTTTATCTGTCTTTTTTTTACATGTTTTATTTTATCTGTCTTGTAACTATAGAAAAAGGTCATAAAAATATAATATCTCAAACAAAAGAATAACTTTAAATCCGATATATCCCCAATTGATGATGATTCAATAGATTTTAAATATATGAGTAATTTATATCTGTAGTCAATTTATCATGCATACATACATGACATTTTACTGGTTCAGCACATAAGTTATTATGCAATTATTTGTAGACTTCTAGCCAAAAGAAGTTGTAATTTTAAGCTGGATCAGTTTTACACTTTTAATTTGTAAATTAGACAATAAATCAGAATTTGAGCCTTAAAAAATGTGAGTACATAGAAAGGAAATTAATGCAACACCAGTTTTTTAAGAACTGCAGAAAATCTTAGCTAGGACTATAATTTTATAACTTTGAGCCAAGAAATAATTGGACTTTGAACCCTGTATAAAGATGTTTTGAAACAGCAGATGATCGTAATGCAAATGTAAAACGTTGCCCGTTTAGTTAGTAAATAAATACAATTAATAGTACGTTAAAAATCTTTTACAATAATTAAAAATGAAGGTACAAAAGACTACCACATGCATTAACAACGGCTGATAAGAGGTTTTACAAAATTCTTACAAAGAGAAATTATTAATTGCAATAATCAAATGTAAATGTTACTAGCAAAGTGCTACAAAGGCTGATAAGAGGTTTTACAAAATTATTAATAAGAGAAATTATTAATTGCAAGAATCAAATGTAAATGTTACTAGCAAAGTGCTAGAATTTTTTGTTGAAAATAAATAATTCGTCTATGTAATGTTACTCGTTTTACCCCTAAGACATTAATATTTATTTTACATATATATGGATTTTAAGTTTTATCTTTATACTTCAGTAAAAAAAAAAAACTTTTATATTTTATAATTCTTAGTAAATATTGATGTTTGTTTTCCATGGAGAACTTATTTATTTCTAATAGTGTTTAATTGACAAATCATCATTGCTTAAGGGGAAAAGGTTAATACAGGTAAAAGTATAGGAGTCAATATGTCAATAACTAAAAGATAGTTACAAGTACCAAAATTCAAATAGGGTAAAACTACACAATAAAGGGGGTGGGGAGTAAAGTAAAACTACATGAATTAACTATTAATTTTAACCACAATCTGTTTTGGTAATGTCACCACCGAGTAAAAATTGTATGATGCACACAAGTGAATCACACATGAAATTTTAAACGGATCTGCCTTAAAGTTGTACAAAAGCTATTCTTTAGATACTGGTTTCTACTTTCTAGTGGTCCACTAAGTTGAATATCATTTTCTTTCCCTTTTGTGATCATTAATCGTGAAATCCATTCGTCAGAGCCCATGTGCCCTGCATGTTAATGCTTCTCCAAAAACTATTATAATGGCTAATCCTCAAATTCACCCAACTTCATTTCAAATCAAATATTCAAACAGTTTCTTGCAAATTGATGGTGCAGGGATTCACAATGGTCTACCATGCGAAACACTATATTATCAATGTACCAGCCATCATACTTGTCCAGATTAGTGCCAACAATGCAGTCCTTCATAGAATCTGCGACCCAAAACCTTGACTCTCAAAAAGAAGACATAATTTTCTCCAACCTGTCCCTAAGACTAGCAACTGATGTAATTGGACATGCAGCATTTGGTGTCAACTTTGGCCTCTCTAGGCCACATTCAGTTTGTGATTCCATCAAGAGTGTTAATGTTAACAATAACAATAACAATGCAAGTGCTAGTAGTAGTAGTGATGATGATGAAGTATCAGATTTCATCGACCAACACATATACTCCACAACACAGCTCAAGATGGACTTGTCTGGTTCCTTGTCCATTATCTTGGGTCTGCTTTTGCCAATACTTCAGGAGCCATTTAGGCAGATTCTGAAGAGAATTCCTGGCACCATGGACTGGAAGATTGAGCGTACCAACCAGAAACTAAGTGGCCGTCTTGATGAGATCGTGGAGAAGAGAATGAAAGACAAGGCACGAAGTTCGAAGGATTTCTTGTCACTCATACTTAATGCCAGAGAAACAAAAGCTGTTTCAGAGAATGTGTTCACATCTGACTACATAAGTGCTGTTACTTACGAGCATCTACTTGCTGGCTCAGCAACCACTTCCTTTACCTTGTCTTCTGTTGTCTATTTGGTTGCTGGACACCCTGAAGTTGAGAAAAAGTTGCTCCATGAGATTGATGGGTTTGGTCCAGTGGATCAGATACCCACTTCTCAAGATCTTCATGACAAGTTTCCTTATCTTGATCAGGTTTGTTAAAATGAATACCAAAATCTCAAGACAAGTTTGATGTTCCAACTTTAAAGGGAAAAGTATGTAGATTCATTGTTAACTTTTGTAAGCTCTAACTCAATTTAATTAATGCAGGTGATCAAAGAGGCCATGAGGGTTTACACTGTCTCTCCCTTAGTTGCAAGAGAAACATCAAATGAAGTAGAGATTGGAGGCTATCTTCTTCCAAAGGTAATACAAAATACAAAATACAAAATAATAGTACTATAGAGTTACTAATAAAAAAAGAAAATAAATCCAATTAAGGAGGTAAAATAAATAAATAAAATCTCATAGTTAAGTTAAACATATGGTGTGTTTGGATAAAAAGATTTCATGACTAAAAATCAACTTATATATTTCAACTTTTATAAAAAAAAAAAACTCTATGTTTAACTACTTCAAAAACTTTTGTTTAACTTATCCACATGTCAAGGTGCATAATTGTAAAAAAATTATTCAAACAGACCATCCAGGACTGTCTTTTTAGGTATACATACTCTTCACAAATCACAACCGAAATAACGAGAGTTTTTACTTGTGCTGTCACTATATATGGTTTTGTGTATGCAGGGGACTTGGGTCTGGTTAGCGCTTGGAGTTCCAGCGAAAGACCCCAAAAACTTTCCAGAGCCAGAAAAGTTCAAACCAGATAGGTTTGACCCCAACTGTGAAGAAATGAAACGAAGGCATCCTTATGCTTTTATACCATTTGGAATTGGTCCTCGGGCTTGCATTGGTAAACAATTTTCCCTACAAGAGATCAAGCTTTCTCTGATTCATTTATATCGAAAATACTTGTTTCGGCATTCTCCCAATATGGAAAACCCCTTAGAACTCCAGTATGGGATAGTCCTCAACTTCAAGCATGGGGTCAAGCTCAGAGCCATAAAAAGAACAGAGACTTGCTAAGTAAACGGTCCAGACTTGGCTTATACTAGTCCAGAGTTCAGAAGATGAATTATACATCATTATCTTATAAGATGGAGTGTGCTAAAATCCGAAAATGAAAAATTGTAATGTTACATAGAATCAGCCAATAAATGTTTAAAATAATAAGGTCAAAGAGTGTGTTAGCATTTCCTAAATATAGAATTGTAAGTTTATAAGAGTAAGAGACACTCTTCCTACAAGATTATGAATGGCATTATCATTTGTGGTAAAAAAAAAAAAAAAAAAAAACTCAAAAGCAGATAACAAAATCCGTCTAAATATGTTAACAAAACGGGTGTTTCCCCATATAGTTATGCTTAAGTTGATTTATCCGGATAAGCCCTGCTCTGAGTGATATCAAAACCCATAAATAAACAATTATACAAAATGGAGACCACTCACAAGTATTACACCAAACATATAAAAGCTACTTCTAGCTAGCTAACTCAATTTAAATTGCATGGAACAACAAGATGTTGAACTTCTTGGAAAAAAATAATAATAATAATAAATACACAAAGATGTTGAGCTTCCACCAGA
>PYAF01004627.1:2632981-2645007 GCA_007407185.1 Glycine tomentella
CCTGCTCTGAGTGATATCAAAACCCATAAATAAACAATTATACAAAATGGAGACCACTCACAAGTATTACACCAAACATATAAAAGCTACTTCTAGCTAGCTAACTCAATTTAAATTGCATGGAACAACAAGATGTTGAACTTCTTGGAAAAAAATAATAATAATAATAAATACACAAAGATGTTGAGCTTCCACCAGATTCACATCACACCATGGGGCTGAGCCTTATCCCTTTCAACGTGCCATAACTGAACTCTTGTCCAAGTGAAGTGGCCTAGAAAAGTTGATTGAAGGGTCAGAACCAGCCGTGCTTTTGGAATCTCCATTGGGGAAAACCGCTGCCCTCTTGAGAAATTGAAACTCATCCATGGATTGCTGCCTCTGAGCTCTATTATGCACATGATTACTACTTGTCTTTTGCTTTGCCTTTGTGGACTGAGTCAGGTTCATGTAATTAGGCCTAGCAACAGCATTACCATTACTATCCTCAGTCCTGTCACAAGTGTTCCCAGACATTGGTGTTGTAGATGTACAAATGGAGGATGATGCAGAACTCTCATCGTATCGAAACTCGGAACTTGGACTTGAGGATGAGCGTGTAGCTTGCCCAACCAGGGGTGGCCTAGCAGAAACCCTTGTTGTCACGTTGTTTTTCTTGACTTTGACCATGCATGATTTGGAATTAGAGCTCACAAAGGATTCCACAAACTTCTTTGGAGGTGGGGTTTTATCTAAGGCTTCAGCCTGAGATTGTGATTCTTCCATCAATCTACTCTCCCAAGGCTTGGCTGCCATCCAACGCTCCAACCAACTCCACCCACCATTAGCTTTGTTCATCTCATGACTCTTAAGAGAGGAAAAAGAGGCATTTGTTCGTGAATTAGAGCTTGGTGTTGATCTGCATTGCTGGAAATATAAATATACATATCAACAAGAATGTTAAACATCATTCTAAAGTAGAAAAAAAAAAAGTGGCATAGTTTATAGTACTTTGTTGTGGCCTGTTTGAAATCAAATTATATATGATTTAGAATCACATTAAAATGTCAATTGACATGATTTTAAGTCAATGTCGACATGTTTAATTTAATTTAAAATTAATTTGGAGTTAAAGTTCATGTAACTTCAAAATTAATTTAACTCCAAATTAATTTTAAGTTCAACAAAAACGGTCACCCAATGACAACACAGACAAGCAGATAAGTTACCTTGTGAGCAAGAGAGTAAGCCATTGCTCTTTCCCGTTTGAAAGCTCCTTCTTGCCTCATATGTATCTTTGTCTTAACATCTTCCAACGTTCCTCTACTGTCACACCATCCTTCCTGCAGATTCCGTTAGATACAATACCACACCACAGGTAACTGATGAAACACAAGCTAGTATGGGTGAGTTATACCTCAGCTTGCTTCAAAAGATCAAGCTTACTCCGTCGCTCGTTGAGCAAGTTCTGCACAGCTTGCCCCTCTATAGACATCCTCACACGACGAGCTCTTACTCTGGCCTGAACTCGAACCAAGGCCTGCATGCACCTCAATGTCACCGCTGCCTGCTTCCTCACCTGTCTCCCACGAACAAGCGCTTGAATCCTCACCACTCCCTTCAATGCCCGCAAAGCCCTTCTTGCCTGCAATCACCACACAAGTGATATCGAGATATAAGGTTGGTATAGTGGTAAAGGCCGAACGCAGAAGGAAAAGGGGGAGAGGTCATATGTTAGAAAGTAACAATCTTAACAACTAACATTTGCCAATAAAAAAAATAGTTTATAAGATGGTATACCAAGAAGGCGCGGAAAGCAGTTTGGATTCTTATAGCTGCCCATTCTTGCTTGACGAGTCTGAAATCCTTAGGTGGAGCTCGAACTACAGTGGCTACAGCGGCAGTGAAAGCAGCATCTGCATCTGCTGCTACAACAGGTGGAGAAGAATCAGACCCCACTTCAGAAGCTGCTCTGTGGTTTCCTCCTTTGAAACCCTTCCAAGAACCCCCCGTGCCTCCTGAAGAACTCCTCCATAGCGTCCACTTCTTGCTCTTACCACCACCCTCCTTCACCTACAACACATCATAAACCAAACAATTCATATAAAAAGAGCCATGCACTGTGCTGTGCAATAGAGAACTAACTGACTGACTCACATGGTCGTCTTTGTCTGGTTTCTTGAGTCCGATTAAAGCCTTTACCCATTTTCCTGAGGCACCCATCATGAAGCAGGTGTTGCTGCTTGGCTTGCTTTCTTCTTTGAATGAAGTGTGTCAAATGAGCTCAAATAAGACCAAATTTTATTAAAACGTAACTAAGTTACAGCCAGCCTAGGATGTTAGAGAGAAAGAGAGAGAGAGGGGAGGGGGGGCTCGTGAAGGGATGTAATGTAACATAAGTTGGCGTTACGAGATTTGAAATTCAAAACGTGCAACGGACAAAGAGGGGTTGACGTAGTTGGTCCCGCATGATAGAGGATTCTTTGTTGTTGCATAGGAAAAGTGCCACCTCGTCACGTTTTGATGGTGGGTGGGGCCCAGTGCCTTTGAGGGCATAAAAAGGCACGAAGCCTTTGGTGTGTAGTACCTGAAAAGAGGAGAGGGGGCAAAAGCCGAAATGCTAAAGGACAAGGGATCTTTCTTGCGAACACACGGTAGTCAGTACAGTTGAGAGAGATCTGACGCTATCTATTGACCCGTCAGCCCCACCTTCTTTTCTTATAACTTTCTTGTGTTATTTAGGAGACAATTTTACCAAAAACTCAACAAAAAGGTTTCTCTTTGTTTTGTCATGCAGTAGAATAACAACCTTACAAACGGAAATTACTTGCTTCTTACCTGTTTCAAAATCAAAATTGGTTTCAGACACTAGCAATAGGTCCTATATAATATATGTATATCCTATATCCAACTGTTCCAACCATTTATTTATTTTATGCTTGACATTGATGACTAAGAGCACCTTCTTCGGCTTCGGGGGGAGGCTGCTCTTGGAAAATTTGAAATAATAATAAAAAGAAAATGTCAACCAATGTCGAAGAATATTAATTAATGTTGTAAAACTAGGGGATTAAATCGAATCATTGTTGTTTGAAATTTAGATATCGACTCATTTGTTAAGAACACTTTTAATATTAGGAATCGAATGTATCATTCTATTTATTTTTTCAATTTTTCGTTAGAAATTTAGTATCTATTAGTATTTTAAAAATTTAGACTAGTTGAGTTAACATAGTGATAAAATTAAACTGTCAATACTTTATTATTTAAAAATTAAAATACTAAATAAATGAAGAAATATGAATCTGAAACTACAAATAACAACAATATTTGCTATCATATTATTATCAATTACAATGGGCAAGAGTCTCTTCTCTTTTTGTCGCTTCACTTCTCGTTGCCAACCCAAAATGATTTGATTGGTTAAGCCGATCAAAATCATCTTCTCGTGAAATACATCGTTTGATCTCTCTTTGTGTTGCTCGTCTTTATCCGACCTGGTTGTATATGTTGAATGGAAAATTCTCTACTTGTCTAGTTCAACTGTATGACAGTGGAGATCTTGCTCAAAGAGTCACCTTGTGACTTTCTCGTTCAAATTTGGACAAATCGATAAATTAAGGTCATATTTTTGTCTTTCGTTGAAGACAACCCTCGCTCCAATCTCCTCTATTTTTGTTTCCAATAACATAGTTGTGTGGAAGGTTTTGATTTTTTGGTAAGGAGTATAAGAATTTTTTGTGATTCCAACAAAATTATATATTGACGTTGTCCGATATGTGTGATGTTGCATTTTTTATCTGTTCAAATTTGGAATAGATTGGAAGAGATGATAATGTTTTTAATTGCTTATTTTTTAAAAGATAAAATAAAGATTGTGGTAGATAAAATTTTTCACTATGTAAAGTTAATTATTTTAAAAAGTTAATTATTTTAAAAGACTTAATGTCATTTTTAGTCCATTATATTTCACAGTTATTTTGTTTTGATATATTAAAATTTTAAAAATTTCATTTTTATCTTTTATATTTTTGAAATGTATCAATTTGATCATTTTTTTAAATTTAAAAATTTACATAATACTAACATTTTTAACATAATATTGAAAAAATAATACATTTTAAAAATATAAAAAACCTAAATAAAACTTTTAAAATTAAATAATTGTAAAACATAATACATGATATTAATTCCGAAGAGAATGAGAGTGGATTGGCCTTCCTTATGTCGAGGTCACACCATTTGTAGTAATGAGAGTAATATTTAATTTAAAGGGGCATTGATTTTTTATGTTTTGTCTTTCTCCTTTGGTCTTGAGGAGCATTCCAATGGATACTGCACGGATCAGCGACATGTTCGACGAATAAAGTAGTAATTGAAAATCAGAAAAAATGTACAATTTGGCTCCTACTTTTTTTATCGCATTAGCAGGGATTTGGAATTCGAAATGCGATGACCAGTAATTTCCATCCTCTGTGTTTTCGAGAACAGTGAAGCATTCATATTCACAACTGCAAGCCTGTGTGTACTATTCTAGTGTTCTTAGGAGAATCCAAAGACAATCCAACAATTCAAATAAATTAATAAAATGCTGCATCCGAGTATGTTTGATTGGCTGCTTAAAATTGAAAGGCCAATTTGAACCATTGGTGTGACTTCCAACACTTGACAATAATAGAAAATTTAATTACTTCAGATGTTGCTACACTATTTAGATGTACAAGTATACTATTTGGAAGTGTTTTTATAATTAATTTTAAATTAACGTTATTTATAAAATTGATTAAAGGGAGTACTTCATTAATTTGTATCCAAAAAACCTAAACTTGTAGAAATACTTTAGATTCTACTAATAAACAAAATGATTTAAGCCTAATTAAGGATACACTTGAAACAAATAATATGACTAAAGAGTAAAGATTTATATATGGAATATATAACATGACTGAAGTTAGTGTTAATGTAAACGTTACTTCTAATCATTTGAATCAGATCTCAATCTAAAATTTAAATCATATTTCCAACACAATATCAAATAACATGGTCAATAAATATAATCATATTTGATTCATGTTAAAATCGTGTTGAGATATATCAAATGTGAATTTAAATACAGCCTTAAATTTTCAGATAACAAAAAAAATTAGTGTCATATATTATTGAGATAAAATTTTAATTTTATGAGATAATAATATACTACTTAATAAACTACTAAATTTTATTCTAACATTTTTTTGAGAGAAAATAAGGCTATATCATTCATTCATAATTTGAGTAACATACAAGTTCGGATATAAGAGAATTCTGATTTATATATGCATAAAATGCATAAAAATCTGAGCAGACAGATTTAATTTCTAATAATTAAATTTTAATTTGATTCTAACTTGGTTTTTTAAAACTGATATTTGGCACATTTCATTTCTTACAGAAGAAAATTTAAAGATAGAGGGAATAACTTAAACAAATATTGTAAAGTAAAAGTTTTTATTTTTCGTTCTGTTTTTATTTTTTCAAATTGGCTGTTATTGAGAAAGTAAAACCTCATGGCAACTGGCAAAAGCCCACATTTTATGGTTAAAAGACAGAACATCAGCAGAAATAAAAAACGAAAAAAAGTGCTATGCAGTTGTCGACATTCCGCGAATCAATAGTCAAACAAAAGGTATGTAATGAGCAAATACGGAAAATTAGAGACAGATAGTCAACGCACGACGTGACTCATTTCTTGTTTTTCCATTTTCAATTATTCTTTGAGTATTCCACACACCAACTACGCACCCAACCTGTCTTGCCGACTTCCCCACTGTCTAGGTCTACCTCAATAAAATAATTAAAACACCTAAATATATTTTCATTTTTTAAATTTAAATTGTGTTATTTTTTTAATTTTCAATCTAATTATATTTTTATTTTAGAATTAAATAATTTTTATTCAAAATTATTAAATTCTCATTTTTACTTAAACTTTGTAAGTTTAATTGATTATTTTAAATATTTTAAGAAGTCGTCAATCAAGATAAATAAAAAATGAAAAGTATAACATTGGACATTATTAATACACTCTTACCGTGATTTTAATTAAAAAAATATTAGTATAATATATTAGTGTATATATTATACTAATAATTTAACTCTTATTCTTAAAACACTTGTTATAAACATTTTTTCAACCTGTTTTTCTTTATTTTATTTTATCTTAATTAAATAATTTTTTAAATTAAAAAAGTTTTCATTTGTCTTTATCATTCTCCTCTCTACCCAACTTCAAATTCTTGAAATTGTTTATACACATAAATAATGTAATACATTGTCAGACTCGCTCCTGTGACCTTGTATAAAGTTGGGAATAGCGTAACTGATAAAACTCAATCCTCCAAACCCCGTGGCAAGCAAGACAAAATATATATATATATATATATATATAGCGCAGATAGTAGTAGACTTTTATTTTATTTTATGATGGATATCATAATAGTAGACTTACATCAGGCATGAGCATGATATAAAAATAAATAGATAAGGGCTACCTCATGCTTTGTTAAAGCCATTAGCATGCTGAACCATGTGTACATATACATCCTAGCATTGCAGTCATCTAAAATCTTACCCAGTGAGAATTCTTCAAACCATGATGATGATTCCTGTGATTACCAATGTTCAAATAAAACATTAACCATCCCTAGTGGTATGGCTTTGACAACTAGAATTTATGCTCAGCCTCAGCAGTCAACAGAACACCTCCTAGCTCATTCACGAAGATAGTTAGTTACCTTTGTATTGCATTGCATCCACAGTTTAGTATAAATCTATACAAGTTACGTTTAAGGTTAAAGAAATAATGAGTAGCACTATGAAGGAACTTTCCAGATACGACAAACAAACTTGAGCATTAGTTAATTTAACCAAAAGGGTTTCCTCTAACAATAATCTGTGGTAATCATATGCAGTAATACTCAGTAAGAGACATTCTTGTAAAATTAGAGTCGATAGGAAAGTGACATTGTAAGTTATTGCCATCACGGGTGAGCACTGAGCAATCATGCTGCCGAAACTGATCGAGACTTTTGTTGCGGTGGTATGCCAAGCCAAGACTTCATCATGTCGTATGTGGTGAAACTAATTGCAGCTGAAGGAACAATCTGTGAACATAGCAAGTAATGTTTAAAATAGAACCTTTATGTAACCAAAAAGAAAGTATAGATGCCAACAATGGATAACAATCAAGAATGTTCAAGTTGACCATAACAATTTTCTGGAATCAGCCACAAAGTTACACAGAATTTGGCTATTGAAATGTCAACAAAATTTAGTAAATGAGAGTAAAAAAAAACAGCATTTTCTTAACACAACATAGAAAGAAGCCTTTGGCAGCCAGTTGATCTGCTTTTGATAGGCAAAGCAATTAAGTGAATTAACAGTAGTTCAAACATGTGAAATAGTAATCTAAAACTAAGCTTGCATAAGTTGGGCTAAGGTGAGCATTACCCTAATATAGTTAATGCTTACGCCATGAAACAGCTGCCTCCAGCCTTGATTGTGAACAATCATCCTAAGTGCGTCAATTGTATTTTTGTATCTGGCATCCTCATGAGCAGCATTTTGCAGGCTGCCAACCTGCACAAAGAGAACATGAGTAAAAGCTTCAAAAAGGGGACATTTGCTAATACTACACACTTGTAAAACTTGAATACAACCTAAAAGGGCTCTGACACCAAATTTTATAACCAGGAAAAGATTGCAGAGTTAATTTGGATAGACACCCACCCTTAGTCCCTCACCCCCTAAAATGGAAAAAAGTTATCCAACTCAGGAAGACATAAAAGTGATGCTTAAATACCTGCATCTGTCTCTTGACAACATCTAAAGGGTATGTTAAGGTCTGCCCAAACAGTCCAGCTAGAGCTCCACAAGAAAGACGCATCATAATGGACTTTTGATGTTCTTCAGGAACATGAGTCTTCAATTTCTCATACATGTAGAACTTTAAACCAGCATATGGTAGAATTCCGGTAAGGGTTGGTCCTAAGGAAAAGGTGAGAATTTCAATCAATGTACTGAAATATAGTATAAGGCAGTAAAATACAAGAGATTATAAATGAGATAAGTTATAAGAAAACACTCTCCACAAACATGTATTCCGACAGAATTCTCCACCAGTAACCAATTATGATTGTCATGCATAAAGGTTGTCTAGGTAGATCCTGTGTCTACATACCTGCACCCCTATAAAGTCCACGAACTCCCCCTTCCTTATAGACACTTGTAAGCACACCTTTAATGCCATTATGTGCAGGTTGAACTCCTTTCATACCATCTTTGATACTTCCTCTTATGTCTGCCACCTATAAAAATTTAAACAGAAATAATAGATTTTATACTACAAGCAATTCTTCCCACCAATGATATCCCCCTATAACTAAAGCATAAAAAAATAAAGATACTTAATTACAAGGATAATAAGTCCAAGAAGGGCAATCAATCATACAGGTTAACTTAACAGCTAAATGGAAAATGATCTATTACTTACACACAACTAATAAAGCTAGGTTCTTAATTTGGTGATTGTTCCAAATTTACAGTGGATATCTAAAGTAAATGGATTGACCAATGGAATCTTGTAAGGAAAAGAAGTTCTCAATAGAATTACCAGGTGCACCAAACTACTCAAAACATCATGACATAGTTCCTCAAAGAGATTAAAATCTAAACAGAAGTAGAACTAATGATATATTCCCAATATATGTTAGAAAGCTGCCTCAATTGTGTTCACCCTAGCACATCTTAATTGTGGCTTGTTAGAGTTAGTTGCTAGTATCTCAGAAATGACTACCAACAAAGGGGTTAACCAAATAAGCTGGGTGAAGCGTCGTAGTGTGCAACCACTGAAACGTAGAGTCTTAGGTGGTTCAGACTTGAGATCCCTTATCGATTAGAGATATGACCTAAGTTACAAAGCTTGGGCAATCCTCACCTTTCAAGTCAATTTTGTGGAGTTCAGTTAGGCCCTAAGACAAATTCTAAGATGGTATCAAAGTCTATAACTACGTACCCCACTGTCTGGAGGCTCCACGTTATACGCAGGTAAGGGGAGGGATATTGTACGCAACCTTACCCTTGCATATTACATCTACCAAATTCTAAGATGGTATCAAAGTCTATCCTAGCGATTATTATTAACCTATTGGGCCACTTATTATCGGGTCATTATTGAACCACTCGTAGATATCTAATCACGTAAATTTCACGTTCGAGATGTTTAGTCCTTAGCATGAGAGGAGATGGGTGTGTATTGGAGAGCTCACATCAATTAGTGATATGAGCAAAATAGAGATATTAGTGGAGGGCCCAAACCAAAATTCTAAGAATATATATGTGCATGAATCAACTTTTTAAGCTAATCTTATCAACTTTAATTGTGTTTCTTCCATCCAGATTTGATTTCAACAAAAAAGCATTGGCATTCATACTTTCCTATATCACCTAGGAATTATCATAGACCATTAGGGACTACACCTGTTAAACCTCTTTTAACCAATTCTAAATTTAAAAATTACCATCCCAATGGACCATGTGTATTGGAATCAATATATCATGCTGAAGCATTCTATGAATGCCAGAAAAGTTTTCTTAGTCTCTCTTTTGAAATTGGTAGATGTAAGTTGCTATTCTTTTTCCTGGTAGTACAACCTTAAACTTTAATTTAACTTTGATTAAATGAAAAAAGAGAAATAATGAAATGGATAATAAGGGATTCTCAATACTTAGTCTATTTCAAAGCTTCAAATATGTTCAAATCAGATCCCTACCTGGTAAGCAAGTTTGGTACGAGCAAGATCCAAGGGGTAGGTACATAAAACTGAAGTTCCTCCTGCAGCAGAGCCTGCTAAGAGATCAATAAAAGGACCTGTACCTAACACAGGATAATTATTCAAGATCCAACTTTTGTAGCGCTCATATGTCATAAAATGCAAGGCTGCATATGGAACAATGCGGATAACACTAGCTCCATTTCCCCTGAAACCGCCACATAAACACAGATTAACAATATATTTAAAGAGAGAGCGCCGGGGGGGGAGGGGGGGGGGGGGGTTGAAGAACCATGTTATGTGATTTGAGTCTTACTTGTATAATCCTAGAAAACCTTCATGCTTTAGTAACTTATTCATAGATTGATACACCCCCAGAGAATGAAATCCTGGTGTCCTTGTCTGTAGATAAAGTTTAAAGAGGAACATACACCCATTCAGGAACATTCTGAAGGAGCAAAGAAGGTGCAACAAAAGCAACGACATCATAAATGATTTATTATATCTATCAAGTGACAACAAATATACCATAAAACCAGAGTTAAAAAAATCTCCTTGAAAAAAGAGGCAAAAGACCTCTGAAAATCACTTGATGTGAGTAGAAATCAATAAGATTCCAGCAAGAGGCACAAATCAAAGAGAAGAATTTAATTGACACCCCAGGCAAGCCCAAGACATAACACAATCCTCTCTTTACACACTTAAAAATTCTCTCCCCATTCCCTTATGTTCCTAGAAGATTCTAGATCCAAGATACCTACATACCTTCATGCAAACTTAGGTGACATATCACATTTGTCTAGTATCATCATTACACTATAGATATTTCCCTCCAATATATCACAGGACAAAGATATTTAAATCAATTTACATCAAACTTATAACGTGATCTGATCAAATAAGCCTTCTTGAATCGTGTTCCACTAAAATAAGTGAAACAAAAGAAAAAGGGACGAGAAAGAGTGGTCAACCTGCCAAAGTATCTTAACCCGCTCGAGGGGTGCAACGGTAGTCTTAGAAAGCGCACCAGCAAAGCCTCCAGCAATTAGTTCCTTAACATACACGGGAACGCCATCAAAACTAGACTCATTCCTCTGAATGGATGCATTGTCCACGAAACCAGCAATGGTAGACCCTTGTGAAGAATCCATTGATTCCAAAATATTAAAAACCGTAATTTAATTGTTGTGGCTATGAATCTGATTCAGATACTATCCACTCTGGAGCTCAGAAAACGCCTTATCCCATCTGCGTTTAGAGAAAGACAAGTGGGTGTGTTGCAATGGCGAGGAATTGGGTGTGTTCACAATCACAAGCCAATTCCCTTCAGCAACAATAATAGACATCAACAACAGCAGACAAGAACAAACAAAGGGACCCTTTTCGATTGCAACAAGGAAGAGGAGTTTACACCGAAGAAGAAAAAGGGGTTGTGTGGCAGAAGAAACATAATCCCGTGAATCTGAGTGGCATGGAAATTGAAAGAGAAAAACCCTGGCTTTGGTGGAAACGGGGAAAAAAGGAGAACAGGTATGTGATGTGAGAGTTGGGGAAGATACCTGTTCTCCTTCGAATTGGAATTGAATTTTTTTTGGGGTTGTTTGTTTTGTTTTGATTTGGTTTCTTTGGTGAAATGAGCCCCCTTTTTCAACGTCGGTATTCTCACTTCCTTGCAATTGCCAATTGCCAGATTGCAGTTACATCGTATCTTTCGTGAATGTCTCACGTGGTTTGGCACCGTCAATGTTCGCTTTCAACGTAGTACCTCACATGATTTATGATTTTTCCACGTGAATTTTAAAAAGGAAAATATCTCTACTGTTACATTTCTTTCTTTATTTTTTGCAAAAAAAAAAGAAGTAAAATTAAGCGTTTTTTAAATTCAATCAATCAGTTATCTCTCCAAATTATTATCTATAAATCATTTATTTATTGTATTATTCTCTCAAAATATATATTAGTATAGTTATCCTGAACAAGAAGATTTACAAGAGTCATTATTCGATTTTTTTTTTACTAAAATGGTACAATTTTTTCAATTCATTATTACTAAAATGTATAAATTTTAAAAATTAAATAACTGAAAAATAGAATTCATCTTTTGAAACATGGTTTCTTTGTATCTAAAATTGTCTTTCAAAAGTCGACTTACCTATTTCCTTTTTTTAAAAAAAAATTATCCATTTTGGTAATTAATTGAAATAATTATACTATTTTGATAAAAAAAAACATGTTACT
>PYAF01004627.1:2645107-2666556 GCA_007407185.1 Glycine tomentella
TTATATAATAGAAAATTTTAAAATTGAAAAAGATAGGAAAGGCATAAGAAACCTTGGGAGCTTAATTAACAAATTGGTAGGATTTTACAATTTAAAAAATAAGCAGTGATAAATTGGTAGATTTTTAAAGTTAAAAATATAGTTAACAAATTCACACTTTTTTAAAATTCAAAAGCTGTACAGTTTTAGTTGACAATTTGTTGTGTTTTTAAATTGTTTAAAAAAATAGTTTTAGTTAACAATTTTGGTAAATTCTTAAAATTTAAATTAATGAACCGTTTTAATTAAGTAAGACATTCGTTAATTAATTTTAAAATACAAAACTTAGAATTTTTAATTTTTAAAATTTAAATAAAAAGAAATTTTACCTATTTATATGACTTTTAAGCTGCACATTTAGTGTAAACAAAAGCTAATGGTAACAGAAATGATAAAATATCAACAATTCAATTTAAAATAAATATCCGTAAACTATAGGACTCTCAAACTCGTTCGTTCTTCCTCCCTTCTTCCAACTTTGCACTCATGTGAGATTCTTCAAAATAGAATTAGGCACAATGTGTATAAAATAAAGTGACACAAGCATAAAACAATCCTAAATTCCAAAACAAAATAACAAAGAAATAAAAAATTAAATAGTTATGAATCAATAACTTTTAAATATAGATATCCCGTAACAGTCACAACAAGATGTGAAAGCACAACGAAATTTGACAATGATATGCTACTGCATAGTAAATTGCACCATCCTAATCAATTGTTATAATGAACTCAAGATATTGGTATATTATCTTGAAACTGATAAGTATATGGGCATAAACGAAAAATAAAATGGAGATCAAGAAATAATTACAACAATCTGCATTCTCTTTGTTTATTATTATATATACATATATATTCAACAATATTATGAATATTTATCATTATATATATATATATTTTATATATTCTTATCTAATTTTTTATCTTTGCACATGAATATCTATTATGTGATTTAAATATATTGGAAATATAATTTCATGTATAATTTATGTTTATTTATGATATAAATATTCCTTCTTACAGTTTATATATTTATTGTTTCTTTACTGCAAAAAAAACTTATTCTTATCATAATTACCAGTAAAAAAAAGGTATTCCGTGTGTGCCTGAACTTTGAAGTTACTTATATATGTAATTGAATATAACTTATTTTGAAAGATATAGCTGTTATTGAAAGTTAAAATAAAATATTATAATAATTTAGAATAATTATAGATTATAGATAAAAAATAATTAATTATTCATACAAATGATTGTTAAAATTATCTAATTTTTGCAAATGTATAGTATCAAATAAAATTATATGATGTGTAAATGTTTTCAGTTTTTTTTTATGATTTTTTCCAACAGCTTATGTTCCGTTAACCATATTTTTCCAAATTATCCTCGAATTTATTAGTAACTTTCTTCTCTTTCAACTTCATGTTTGTCCTTTTCCCTTATTTACTATGTACAAGTTCATTTCTTCTCTATAAAAATTAAATTAATTATCTTTTTTTTTTTCAGTCAACTTACTCATATAAAAACTTATTCTTATTATAGTTATGAAAATCAGGCATTCCGTGACTTGTGCCTTATCTGTCTTTTTTGTTTTTCTAGTTAAATATAATTGTAATAACTATCATGTTGAAAATCGATTAGAAAATAACTATGAGTGATTCTTAGTAGTTGATGGTAAATTAGAAATAGTAAATGTATACACCAAATGATATAATTTTCTTTATCAATAATTATAGATTATATATAGATAATAACTATCATGTTGAAAAATTATTAGACAGTAACCATTTGTGATTGTGAGTTATTTTTAAAAGTAATTGAAGGATAACTTAGAAATTATAAATGGATATATCAAATGAAGTAATTTTCTTTATTAATAGTTATAGTTTAATAGCTATACATGATAACAATTAATTATTCATACTAATGATTATCAAAATTAGTTATGGAAAAAATATTATTAAAATTATCTAATTTTCGCAAATGTATAGTATCAATTATCAAATAGTGATGCACGCAAATATTTTTTCTAGGTTTCTCTCTCTTACTCTCCGTTTTTCCTCTATTTAAATTCTTCAGGAAACAAGTATATATGGTGGATATAGATCCTCTAGAGTTCAAATATAAACTGCACCCGATGCAGTTTTTTGTATTAATAGCCCACAATTATTTAAGGGTCAAAGATCCATGCAGTTTTTCTATATGTATTAAAAAATCCATGCAGTTTCAAAAATAATTGCAGAGGATCTAAATCCAGTTAAGTCTGGATGACTCCTTTTCCCCCAAAGTTAGCACCATTCTGTAAGTTCTGGACGAGTAACATATTTCTCTCAAGGCCAATAACTTTTAAGTAAGTCTTATGATCATTATTCCTATGTTATTTTAAAGTTTTCTTGACGTTTGTTTTCATTTTTTTTTCTTAATACAAGCCTAAGCTCATTTTGATTGAACATCTTCCATTTCAATTTGAGAACTGGCACTGGCCAGTTGGTTGTAGTTAATTAACGGTTTTCTAAATAACAAAGAAACATATGTATGTATTCCTTTTATGCATTATTTGTTTAATTTTTTATGATCATCCATACAAAACCAATGATGGCGTTCTGCATGCAACTTGTTCATATTACAAGAGAGCAGAGAATTTGATAACAAAAAGCACAAGACGTACTTACAAGAGAGCAGAGAATTTGTTAGCATGCATTTGATGCACAAACTACGTTCGAGGACATAACAAAAATTTAGGATTTGATTGAAAAATCAAGTGCTACTAGTTGTTTCATCATGGGTTCGGGATTGGGGTACAGACAATGGCTTTGGCAATGCATCAGGCTCAAGGAAAGAGGTTTGTCTAGAAATGGACATGGCGCTATGCCTTTTACTATGGTACGCTGAGATTCTCTTTCCCCTCCCTTCAAAGATGACAGGATCATCCTCTTCATCAGGGACGCATTTTTCTCCAAGAATAATTGTTTTCATCCAAACAGAGTCCTCTGCTTTCAACTTCCCTCCTATGTTTGTCCCTTTATTTTTGTCCTCCTTTTGCTCCCAGTTTTTCGCCACGGACAAACTCCTCGGCATTTTGATGCTTAAACTCAACGGTGCCTTTCGTTCAGAAGTCACCCTTTTCATTCTATCCGAGATAAATGGATCTTTTGGGTGTTGTTGCAATGCGGGTGGAAGAGGTAGCTCCTTCACCTGCTCCTCCTCGTTGTTGTTGTTGTTCTCATTTTCTGTTTCATTATTTGATGGTATGGTAGCATCCAATTCTTGGGCTATTTCTATTGGATCAGAGGATGGTGGTGGCAGTGATGATGATTTTTTTCTTCGAAACCGATCGCTGCATAAGGCTGTGATTATGGCCATGCTGGCAGCCAAGCCTGCAGCGAGGAATGACAAATATATAACGGGGTGTATCAATGAGAGATTTTCAATGGGGACTTTTCTTCCCATTACATACATAAAAATGGTGGTTATTGCGTGTTGTGTATCCCTACCTCCACCCACCTCTTGTGCTTACAGAATAATATTAACTATTATTACGAGGACTGAGAGAGGTTGCATGCAAAGTCCCGAGAAAGAAAAAAAAAAAATCAGAAATTTTGGGAAGTGAAATATAAAGTTTTGGGTTTCATGGGTGTGTGCCGGTGAAGTAAGCCGAAACTGATTGCTTGAATTTAGGGGTCGATGGGAGAAAGAGATAAGAATTAAGAAGGTCGAGCCGTAGATGTTTGTTCTCTACTCTTCCCATATTTGGCAAAGGTGCCAACATTGTTATTTGTTGCCTTTGGAAAACCTAAAAATATCGCTGTGCTGCAGGGGATCCTCTCCCCTACATTAAACAAGGGAAATGTGTATGGGCACTAAAGTGATATATTTAAGACTTTTTATATAATATAATTTAAAAATAAAAAATAAATAATTGTATAATTACTCGATCATGAAAATTACTAATAGAATTTGGCAAAAAAATAATATAATATTTTTAAATAAAAAATTATAAATTTAGGACTACTTTGAAACTATTTACGCTTCAATTGGATATTTTTATTAAAAATTATAACTATGTGAAGTTTATATAATCAATATCACCACCAATGCATGCATGACATGTGTCGCAATGGACACATGTTACAACGGGGAAACACGCTGGGTAACATGTCCAAATTAGAGATATTCAGTTATGTTCAATTTAAGCTTGTCTGATTACCCCATAAGCATAAATAGTTTTAAAACAATCTCAAATTTGTAATTTTTTATTAAAAAACATTATATTAATTTTTTTCCCATGTAATTTATGTTCTAAAAATGTTGTATTTGATATAAAATCTAGAAATTATATATTTGTAATCGTAACAAAATGAAATGTGTAGCCCAAGAATACCGTAGACAAAAAAAAGCATTATAATTTATTTAGATAAACATGCCCTAAGTAATAGGGACAATATTATATCTTTTACTTCATAAAAAAGTGAATGGTATAAATTTAATGCGATGATGGGAAAAAGTTAAAAACAATGAGACTAAACACTAAAATGGTATTTTTTTTTTAAGAAAAATGAGTGCGGTAGATGCCCCAACATTGCCTAAGGTGGGTTTGTCCCCAGTCATAATACACTCACTTCTCCTTTTTCGATCATTCTACGCTTCTCTTTTTTTCATGTTCGCTGATCTTTCTCAATTTATAATAACAACTTAAAAAAAGAAGATAGATATGTCATAATGTAAAGAGTACATAATATTAAATTGATTTATAAATAGAAAAATTAGACAAAAAAGGGGGGAAATGTCATGTGTGATTCCATTAAACATCAAAAAGCTATAAACATAACTTATCCAAAAATAAATTATGACGGTTAAAATTTACAAGTTAAACAACTCTAAGAACAATGTTTAAGTAAGAGAAATTCACAACTTAAATATCACATTTAACTTTGTAATTCATTTGATTTCATAGCAATTGTTCAAAATCTTGGTCAATAGCATATATAATTCTTATGTTTTTTCATTATGTTGACAACTTTACATTTCAAAGATAATCAAACAAATCATATAAATAAATTTGACACACTCAAATTTATGAATCTTTTCATCACTTTTTTATTTCTACTCAATATAAGCCTTCACTTCAATACCAACAAAGATATGCAAAGAGCAAAAGTATAGTTGCAAAATTGTATGCCAGAATTTATTTTTTTGGTTGGGGTGTAATAGTAGGCTAGAAATTGTAAATGCTAGAAAAGTTGCTGTTCACTAAGCTAAAATGGCTATAAATTATAATTGGCCCGGCATCAACCGTCGTCCATTTGGCAGGACAGTGGGACTGGGGACATCATGTTCAATTTTGGATGTTTCCTCTTCTTTGACCCTTTTTCTTTTTGTAGTGCTGTGCTACACTCGTGCATTCTCATGACGTGTATATCTCTCTTTCCTACCCTTGGGATTTTTAGTTTCGTATAGTATAATAATAATAATTCAATTAATAAAGCTAATGTTTTGAATGGTAGGGTCACATATACGCTTCATTATTACCCAAACCAATTCAATGAAATGTACGAAAAATAGTTTAGACTTTAGATGATCATAATTCTAAATTAGTATGTCATGGGTGAGTTATGTTCTCTCAGAGAATTGACTTCAAAATTGCACATATGCATGTTGTTCCTAAGAGAAGCAATTCAATTCCAGTAGCCCATGCCAATTTAAAGCGCATATATTTCATTGATAACAAAATAAAACCCGTAGACTTATATGTGGTCCATAGATAAGAAAAAAGAAAATATGAAGGCATCTCTTTGGATTTTGGAATGGCTAACAAACGAGAGGATGACATTTATTCGATACCTCACAACAACTAGTGCGATCGTAAATGGTTTTATCACAACAAAAAAAAATCATAAATGTTTCCTACACCTTTTTTTTGTGTTTTCCTTTTCAGGTTATATTTCTATCTAGCCTTATTTGATTTGATCTTTTTACGGAAAACCTCACCTGGATGTTCTAAACTTCCAATATCTCATATCCTTCTTCTCCATCACAAACTACAACAGTGTTCGGGTATAAATAAAATTAAAGGAAAAAAGAATACAAAAAAAAGATTAAAGAAAAAACATCCAAATAAAATATCACAGTTTTACTATAAAACCACGAAAACATCATTATTATAGTTTATAGTCTTTGGAGGGGAAGCAGAACCCTAAAAAATCACGTATCAACATGGTTGAATAATTTCAATATAACCATTGATTAATTAAAGACAACTTGTCACTGTTAAAACTTTTGAACTTACTAAAAATTCTTGAACCAACACTAGTTGACCATGATAGAAAGAGTTTGTACCTCATCGATGATCATTTCACCATTTTTTCCCTATCATTTCAGAGAAAATTCGACTACTTTCTTAATATCACTAGTAATATAAACACATTTCACTATAATATAGTATTATATCATTGCGTGTATAAAAGATGAGAGCACGATATATTAATCTTAACAAAAAAAAAATCCATAAGAATAGTCAATTTGAGCTCCTTTTACGAGAAGATACTCTCACATAGCACGTCTTCACAGAATTCTATTAAAATTAAAAATTTAATGGTCAATTGGTGTCATGTATGATTGAAATTCATTAATTATCTCGATTAATGAATGACATAGATGATGATGGTCATAGAAAAGAATAGAAAACAACCCTAAAATTCACTATTCTCTGGCAGCGTCAATTAATAGTCCTGTGTACATTAAAGTTTACAAAGCCGACAAAAAGACGTAGGATTGGAAAAGAAATAAGAGCATGTTGTGGGGTGGGCGTGGTTTGCTCACAAAAAATGAGTCCCCGTCTCATTGATGATTTCTCTTAAATGCTCTATTTGTCTATTTAGGATCACCCCTTCAAAGAAAGTTTCAGGCTTTTCTTCGTAGCTCCTAAAAGTTATTAAAGTAAAAGCACAATATTATATATAATCTTGGTACGCGTTAAGCCTTGCCCTTTTTTTCTTCTTTCTTCTTTTGTTTCAATGAATGGTTTTCATTTGAATTGAAAACCCGATAAAGAAGTATCGATTTTGAATGGAGGAAGGGTACCCCAGAAGCAAGTTCAAGACCGTGTGTGTCTTCTGTGGCAGCAACAGTGGCAACCGACAAGTCTTCAGTGACGCTGCGATTCAATTGGGCAATGAACTGGTTCATCGTTTTCTTTTGCATCATTCTATTATCCTATTCTGTTCTTCAATCTTTTTCACCATAAAAGGGATTTTTATATGGTCCCAGAGCACCTCCTCTGTGTTGCTTTCTTCACTTTTGATGTATTCTGTTCTGCATAACGTAAAGGAAAACTTGTTTTCTATGATGATACTTGATGATGAATTTGTTTAGTTTGTTAAAGAACACTTTTCGTTTTTCGGGTTGAGTTTATTTTTTTGGTAGGTTTAACAATTCTGTATGAATGCATTTTGTGCCCTGCATACACAGAGTGAAGAATTCTTCATCATCATTATTTTGTTTTTGTTTTTTTATATCTATTATTATATGGTGTGAATTGCAGGTTAAGAGGAACATAGACTTGGTGTATGGTGGGGGCAGTGTTGGGCTGATGGGCTTAATATCTCAGAGAGTGTATGATGGAGGCTGCCATGTTCTAGGGTATGTGCATAAAGAATAAAAGAAAATTACTGATAATTATCACATTGTCTCACCGTTTGTTTGTTTCTTCTTTACATTTTACCCTCACTCTACGTACAGGATCATTCCAAAAGCTCTCATGCCTCTCGAGGTATTTGTGCCACCAACTTAGCAACTTCTTTAACAATCTTTAATTATTTTGTTTATTTTTCTGTCCACATGCAGTTAATTTAATCAATTGCTTTATTTATTCCTAGGATTTAGTGCTATTATTATATGATTACCACCAATGCATTGGTATGTAACTTGTTACATGGTAGCAAGACTAATTTATGGTTGTTCTTTTTGATAATGACCCCTTTGCCATGGAAATAATTTATAAATGCTTTGATGGAGAAAATATGATCAGTGAATTGTTGCAATTTTGACAGATATCTGGTGAAACAGTAGGTGAAGTGAGAATTGTTTCAGATATGCACGAGCGTAAAGCTGCAATGGCACAAGAAGCTGATGCATTTGTTGCTCTCCCTGGTAGTAACCTCAACAGCTCTCAAATAATTTTAAAAAATAATTGAGACGATTACATGTCTTATACATGTGAATGCCACTAAAATTGTTCTTAATTGTACGGAAATTTGTTTGTATTCTTGGTGTTTTGGTTTGTTGTTGTATTGATTATGTACTATATGGACTCTCACTGTCCTTGTTATGCCTCCCCTTATAATTAGGAGGATATGGAACCATGGAGGAGCTGTTGGAGATGATAACTTGGGCCCAACTTGGAATCCATAAAAAACCGGTAACAGTATTTTTTACTGTGTAGTTCAAAATCTTTCATATAACAATCAAATGCTAACGCAAAATTCATACTGCACAGGTTGGTCTACTGAATGTTGACGGTTACTATAACTGTTTGCTTGCATTATTTGACAATGGTGTTAAAGAAGGCTTCATTAAGCCTTGTGCACGGAATATAGTTGTCTCTGCTACGTCAGCCAAAGAACTTATGATGAAAATGGAGGTCTAATTTCAACTAGCCATTTTCCCCTTACCCTTTTAAAAGGAACACATTCGAAATGTGTGCATATAAATTTTTTGTTCAAATTAATGGTAAATTGGTTTACTAGTGTCATGAGGAAAAGATAATTGAACATGTACCATTATTATAAAATGCTAATAATATTGTACTGCATAGACATAAAACTCTTTGCATGACTTATTACTTGGACTATTGAGAATAGATTGGAGGTCATATTTTTTCTTAAATTCTCCCCCCTTAGGCACTTTGTTGTGTGACAGTTGTCAAGTAGGACTTTGATGCATTAAGCACTTTGTCGAGTAATTGTTGTCATTCAGGACTTTTCTGCTTATGTGGCAATCGTAAACATGAAGGCTTATATAGGATACATGACTTCTAAAAACTCTTAAAATGATCATACGCATAAATGATTTCAAAGAGACCGTGCTTTCTCTTCTCTCTCTTTTGCCTTATTTCCTTTGAGGGATAAAAGAAGTGTTCAAATTACTGTTTTGAACTTGAATTCTAGTTGACTTTTCCTTTTTGCAGCACTACACTCCTTCGCACGAACATGTTGCCCCTCATCAGAGCTGGCAGATGAAACAATTAGGTAATTATCCAGATGCAGAGTGAGACTATTATTGATGGAAGGTTTTTCTCCGAAAATTGATTTATGATGTGATTCTTCATCATTTGAGATGTATACAAGAGCCTGTATATATGGGGCCATATGTTGTCTGTTACCGTGTACTACGTTGTTTTATGACTGGAGTGCTTATATATTGGCTTTACTGCTTTTCATCGTTTTCTTTTCTTTTCTTTTTGCCCCCTTCGTTTAATGGTCAATTGATTCCCTGTGAGATAGTCATATCTGGTTGTTACCACTCATTAAAGGCAAAAGTAATTGGAAATAGAAAGAGATGATAAGCATTTCGTGAGCAGAATTTCAGTTGTGCGTAATGGGTTGGCTCCACTTTGTAGTGCCTTAATTAGACAAGATAGGTTAATCAAGGGCAACCTACAATTTTGGCCAACCTGAAGACTTTATGAAGCTTACCATGTCTTCATAAGGTACAATAGTATGAAGTTGGAAGCTGATTCTCTTTCATATTGAAAATCAACTTAATTTTGTTTTTATAGATAATTTATTATTAATTTTTACTAAAAGAACTTATAATAACAATAACAAAGTCTTATTCCACTAGGTAAAGATAATTATATGGATCATACAATATCACAATTGTATTTTACATAAGATTCTTCTTGATGACTTTCTTCAATGTTCTTTTTGATTTCTATCTCCTCATTTTTACATAATTAAAAATTATATTGTCTACTCTTTTCACTAGTGTCTCACTTGAATGTTTTTTGCAAATGTCTAAATTACTCTAGATTTTTTTATCTTTTCTAATCTCCTTGTATACAATTATTTCACATACTATCTTATATGATTACGTCTATTTTAACATTTCCATTTGTCCCTTTGACTTTTTTCTCCATTATGTCCTCTAAAGTCCAACATTTACTATAATAGAATATAGTCATTAGTCAAACACATGACAATAAACTTACCTTTTTAGTTTAGTAGATACTTTGTGGTCATAAATAATCTTTGATGTCTTTCTCCATTTTAGCCATCCTATATCCTATTTGTGACATTCACATCGTTTTTTTCTTTTGTTTATCAGATTCATTAGTGAAAAGAGATTTGACTAATTTATTTTTAAAAGAGGTGCAACATAAGAGGACTTTCCAAGAAATCACATATCCTAATATTACTCTTGCCTAAGCATGAAATGTTTTTTCCCCCATTATTTTATGGTATTGATTATAGATATTTAAACTTAGGCTTTTTCGGCATGACATCTTTTTTTTTATGACACATTCTTCTTGTTTCTTACTAAAACTACAAACAACGAAAAATGATCGAGTATGAACATATACACTATGTTGTCTAATAAATAAAATTAATTTTTATTTAACTAAGAAGCATGTTCTATTTTTTTATATATAATAAACACTGTATTTCGTTAATTATGTCTTCCAAAAAACACGTGATAATATAATTGGTTAACACTTAACACAACATATCTTACAATTAAAATAGAATCTTCCTAAAAGGCCAATGACTTTACTTGCTATCAAGAGTTGTTTTTCAGTTTTTTATTTATAAAAAAACAATGACTTTATTATCCTTTATTAAAGAGTTGAAAACCTAAATAAAGATTGTCACTAGCCGTTGGAAAGGGTGACACTCCGGTGTCAGATTCTAGCCATTGCACACGACGGTGATCCCTCTTCCCCCTCTCTCTCATGTTTCATCTCTTAAGTTCTCCAACATTCCCTCAAAGCTTCCCCTTTGTCCTCTGTCGTGAGTGGTGGCTGCCACCCATGGTTGAACATCAGTGGTGTGCAGGGTCGATCCTGAAAATTCTTTGACCTGGGGCAAAGTGAAAAAAAGGGCCCCTAACATATATTTTTTTTGAAATACAAAAATATTAAAACTAAGGGATGGAAAAAATGGGTCTTAACATACAATTTTTTTAAAATACAAATAATATTAAAATTAAGGGATTAAAAAAATAGGCCTTTAACACACAAATTTTTTTAAATACAAATAATATTAAAATTAAGGGATAAAAAAAAATGGGTCTCTAACACACAAAAAATGGATCCTAATATACAAATTTTTTAAAATACAAATAATATTAAAACTAACGGATGGAAAAAAATGGGCCCCAGACACATAAATTTTTTGAAATACAAATAATATAATATTAAAACTAACGGATGAAAAAAAATGGGCCCCAGACACATAAATTTTTTGAAATACAAATAATATTAAAACTCAAGGATGGAAAAAATGGACCTCTAATACACAAATTTTTTGAAATGCAAATAATATTAAAATTAAGAGATGGAAAAAATGGATCCCTAACACACAAAATGAACCCCTAACATAGGTTTTGTTTTTATTTTATTTTTTTAATAAATTTTTTTTACTTAAACTACCAGCACAAAAAATTTTGGACCCTGGGCAGATGTCCTGCTCGCCCTGCCCCAGGCCGGGCCTGGTGGTGTGTTACTCCTCGTCACACCGTCATGGTGGTATGTCGTAACGACTAGGTCACTACATGTTTCCTTTTCACCGTAGTGTAACTCTCTCTCTTCCCTCATCCACCCACTCCACCCAATCTCTAAGTCTTCTTCCTTTGTTGAATAACCTTTCTTTCCTCTCTTACAATTAAGTAGTCTCAACAAAATGCCCTTTCATTTTCCTTAAGTGGATCTTGCATCAATACCCTCGCAAATTATTCCACAATCAACCAACGCAGACCACTAGTCAACGACATCATTTATGAGAAACCATAGATAAACACATTTTTAGATAATATAATGTAATTAATTGATACGTAATAATTAAAATATTTTAATTGCTAAAATTACCAAAGGGAAAATAAGTAAATTAATCTATCCTAATAAAAGTTTAATTATTTAATAATATTGCAAAAAACTGGTATAAAAGGTCACGGGTCACACATCTTAACCGTCCAATACTATACTAATATATCCCATTGACAGGAATTCGTGGTGTAAAATGGACCAGATTTTTCATTGGTCCACCGTAGAATCTTCCTAAAATAGGGCAACTTTTTATTCTTTTGAATTTTTGTTGTTTGTACATTTATAGCCGCCGAAGTCTTTTCTATGAGAAAAGATGGCAAAAAAGACCAATGAACAATAACAAAATTACTTTTAGTGAGCAATGTGTGGAGCTAAAGAGTTAAAATATCAATAATAAAACAATGAGCGCAACATACATAATAATGACATTCAAGTCTATAGTTAACCATAAAATAAATATGGTTGGAGAAGGATTGCAACGTAATTGCTTATGCCTCTGACTAGTTAATGAGGGCTTGAATAACTAAAGTCGTCACAGAGATCGATCAAGCAATATTCAATAACTAAAACAAAACAAAGTCCATAGTCATTATAATTAAATCAAATCAAATTCAAGCAAGCTTAATGTCACTTATCACAGGATGTGGATTATTAATAAATTGTTTACGTGTCAAAATAGTGGAGGTCCAAGTTGTTGGAATAACATTTTCATAGCTTGATATATTATATATACATGGATTTGACTTGAGTTTGTTTGTTTGGATTTTTCCTTTATTCCATCAAAGCTAAAAGTGCAAAAAGAATAGCTTAACACAAGATGTAGAGGAAAATTAATTAATTACCAAGGATAGTAAAAGAATATTAAAAACAGTTTAAGAATGCTACAAATCACATGAGTATACATGGAGCAGTGCATATTTAATGCATAATGAAAAGTTTTGAAATAGTAAAATTCGGTCACGTGAAAAAAAAAACATGTTGATAGCTAGAAATATAGAATAGTTGAACTATCATATAGTCGTCTACGTTTGTACCTCCCTTTGTTATGGTATTGTTTATTCTTTTTGAATAATAATATTCAAATCTTTCCGATGTTAATGGCGCAAACATACTCATTTAAAGATACTATCTCAGAAACATTATTCCATAATTGTTTCCATGGTCAAGTTATTCAAAGTGAAAGCAATGCAGTTTGATGGAACAGACTCTAATAATGAAGTTTGAAAAATAGAAAAAGTTACAGTTTTGGAACTATGATACTCAAAGTACAACCACTCTCTGTGGTAAAATATTATGGGAGGTGTGACATAAAGTGGTCACAGGCCTAATACCTATTAAGTTATTTTGATATAAATTACAAATATTTTTCCAGAAAACAATATTAATCAAGTGGAATAGAATTATAATAGCCTACAAAGCTCTCTCATAATATTTAACATGCAACTGCATATTACCCTATACTCAATCTCGATATTATTGATTAAGCCGAAACAATCTTACATCATTTGATTCATGTGTTCGATAATGGTCATTTTGAACTTTATCCAAAATATAGACTCTTGTATGCTGAAGCAATTTGTGAGCCATTAGTCTGATTAATACATGTAGCTCACATTAGGATAAGTGTGGCCATGTTTGAGTGTGCTTATTGGCACCAGAAATGACTTCTCAAAGAACTATTCAGCTTGACCTGCATTGTATGGTTCTTTCCCTTTGATCAGTCGTTTAATTGGCTCTTCCACTGTCCTCTTGTGTCGGTGAAGTCCCCTTGAGATTGGTCAGGTCACGAGTCTCATGATGCCTATAAGGGATTATTGTTATCAGCCGTGTGAGCTTGTTTTGCATCATGGATTTTTCACTGCAAAAAAGCACATTCCGCGTCTTAGTCCTTGTCGTGGTGGACCAACATGATGATATGGTTAAATCACAAGATAAGGCCCAGTGGAGAGTGCTATTACCTCCTTGAGGGGTCCCTCTCCCCCTTTGTTCTTTCGTGATCATAATTTGTTTGCTGTCCTCTTGGAAAGTTGTTAACTGTTTACCTGACTCACAATGAAAGGATTGCAGAGGTATTCAACTGCACATTTTGTGTTCTTGGGATCCCTACCCTATACTAACATCATCTCTCAGTCTCATTGCTCATATTCAACCAACTCATGTCACTATTCAGATAAACTGTCGTCAGTTGAAGTTCCTTTTATCCTCCGGATTCGCAGTGTGAAACAATGAAAGGGTAATGATATTCAAGACACCATTGCCTTATTTTGTGTACACTCTTTAATGTGTGCCACTTCATTTCTAGTATTGAGTATTGAATATTGACCATATACTTAAAATAAGAAGCAATAATAACCATGTATGACGTAGAGAGCACCTTATTCTTTTGTTACAGTCTAAGATCGTCAATAACAATAGTCTTGACAACTAACATGTGAAACCTGTCCAATAACTGTTTGGAAAACAAGGGAACCACCTCTCCTTCCAACAAAAGAAAATAGGCATATGGCAAAGGAAATATTGAGAATTGTCGGACCAATTTTTTTCTTCTGGAAGCTCAAATTAGACACAGAATGAGATGAAATTAAATAAGTGTAGACGGGTAGAAGAATGACAGCATGAAGTTTTGATGTGAAAAACTCCCTTGCTGTGAGTAAAAAAAATTACGGGACTTAATCCTGTGAAAATATCTCTACTATTGATAATAGGATTACAACGTCTCTCTTGATACAAAAGGATCTATAATGCAAACTTTCATTAGTCTGCAGTGTCTCTCTATTCTAAAGATTACAAGTGTTTCTTTATCAAAATGTATTGTGTGAGGATTATAAAGGATTCTCTCTCAAACCTATTGTATGAAAATTGCAAGTGTTTCTCTCTGGGTTTTTTGAGACGATTTTTTACTCTTTTTCTAAGGGGCTTAGCCCTTGCTTGACTCTTCAAGTTTTGGATTCTTCAACTCTATTTAGGAGTTGTCAAAGTTATCTTAAATAAAAATGGGGTTAGACATCCCCATTTAAAGAAGATAATCAATGGTTTGCAAATACAAAGACAATGCACTTTTTAAGGAGATAGTCGACTACCGTTGATTTTAGCAAAGGTTACTTTAGACTTAGGATACAATGCTCATATAATTGTTTGAATGTGGTCTTCCATTAATTATAAAAAAGTTACATGAGAGAACAACATAAAATACTAGAAAAAGAATTATTATTTATTAATAGAATGAAAATGTTAAACATATCAGGATTGACTTACTTAATATAATCTTTATTAGAAAATTAAAGTATTACAGTAATTAATATAAATACAACAAATTTACACTACAAGAATGCGCCTTAATAGAGTCGCATAAATAACACCCAAGACATTCATTTATTTATTTTTATCCATCTTGCTAGAATTTTTTTTCCTAAACAAATCATATGATTTATATCTCTAGTTTTCGTTATGTATGATGATTGATTAACCGTAAATACTTAAAGCTTGCGCAGGTGATAAATATCATCTCTAAATTATGTATGATGATTGATGAACCTTAAATAGTTAAAGTATGCGCAAGTTATTCTATCACTGAATTAAATCATGACTCGAGTCACTTGATCATCTGCATGAATTATCTCGGCTTGATACTTACTATCACTGAATTTCGTATTTGATTTCTCTAAAAAGAACGAGCAATCATCAAGAAAAAAAGTAAAAGAATTTGTAAAGTAAAAAGGTAAGAATTTTGATTAAAACACCTCACAATCTTAACTTTAAATTAAAAGGAAATATAATATACCTCTCCCTTTAGAATTTTGAAATGTCAAATAGTAAACTTTCCATTATATTTCCCTTCAACGGAGAGGATAAAGTACAGCCTTGTCGTATTTCTTGGTAACAGAAGTCAGACCTAATCTCAAAGAACACTGCTACTACATTAGCATAGGAAATTAGGAATAAATTGTTCTGCACTGCACCCTGCAATTTGTTTCCATGCTATGCTAGCATTCAGCATCTTGCTATACCATCTGCATATACAATATTGAGAAATATTGGAAGTTCATGAATTATACAAGTGACATCAGAAAAGGTAATGATTTTTCACGTAAAATACGTGAGTCAGAAGGAACGATCCCTAAAAATTCATGCCCTCTGATAAAGCAACCACTGTACACAAACAACCTAGCCTTACAAAAGATGTCTTCTTTAAGGGGTGAGGGTGAATCCTGAGAATGGATGAAGGATCATTTTCCAGCCAAGTCAAATCAAGCTTTTTCTTTGGAAGATGATGAGAGTAAATGATTTAAGGTCGCCGCTTGAATGACAGCAGTTGGACTAGGTTCCCTAACACGGGAAGTACCAGATCTTCTAGGGCCATAATTCTTATCAACGCTGCTTCTTTTAAAGTGGTGTGAAGAAAATCGAAAGAATCTCACTAGCTTTGTTGAACCAACAAGTAAAATCACGCCAACAATAATAAATAGCCTGCAGCAAAATATTTCCAATTAACATATTCCTGAAACAAGAACATAAAGGTGTCCATCTTGTTTGAGAATTACCATAACATTGGTGATATATATATATATATATATATATATATATATATATATATATATATATCAGAAAAAGACTTGCGTCAAAGATAGAAGCAGAACAGAAATGCTCGTAAATGCAATGTAACTTTGCAGAATGATGGGGTGAAGTATAAAAGGGTGGAGATCATTTCTGCATAGAACAGCTTTAAAAAGCAAGGAATGTAAATGCACAAGAAATAATAGCATAATGTTTATTATTACCATCCAAGAAGAAGAAATAAGCGAGCTTTTGGGGCCGAAGGGAGTCGCTCACCTAAAGCAAGCATCCCAGCAAGTACACCAGTCAAAATTGATGCCACTGCGGCACATGTAGAAACAACAATAGCCCTCCCGTGTTTTAGACCACGTGTCTGCATGTTGGGGAAGTAAATACAGAAGAGGTTAGTGTATCTAAAATTTGCAAAGCAGAACTTCCCTGAAATCCCACCTTCCCACCATTCATAGATTGAAATATCCCTTAGGCTTAAGGGATGTAACAGTTCGCAAAAAAGTAAATGACACGAAAGATGTCTTCAGAATACCTGGTAGTAAAAGCCTGTACCACTTGAACAGACACTTATGATGATGCAAATAGGAACCAACAGCTTGGGGAAGCCTTGCTCCAAGAACAGAAACCCCATCTTTGATATTACAGATGCCATCCTGCATTTTCATAATAACACAATTAAGAGTAAGGACTTATGATCAACTTGTGTTCTCTCTCTCTGTGTAAATAATACTCTCTCTGGTCCTTTATATAAAAAAATAAAAAACAATGAGTACATTTTTTAGGTTCTTATTATAAGAAACATGGACCTACTTTTAGATGTGTTAATTGTTAATTCTCTTTTATACCCTAATTTATTATAAATGCTATTAACGAGATGCCCACTCATTCTCCATGTAAGTGGATGCATTTATTGACCTGTTAACAATATCAGATACAATCATTGGTGGAAAAAAAATTATACCTTGAGTTATGTGTAGCGTCATTAAATATAACCACTGCTGAAATCATTTAATTATATGGTTATTTTTGGAATGAAATTTAAATTTTAACATTATTAATTAAAATTAACTAACTTACCTACTTTTATTGGTCTTGATGAATTAATTATTTGTTTCTTATATAAAGGACCGGAGGCTGTATCTTATAATCTTATTATCTGCAAGTTTTGTCCATAGCCAATAGAAAGTAATGACACAATAAAAACTGACAAATCTAAAAACTAAGCTTTAGGCTACACAAATAAATTATTGTAAGCAGTTATAATATAACATTGACTATTTTAAGAAGCAGATAATTAACAAGAAAACATATCATGTTTGTTATAAATGGAAAGGAATGATCACATTGAGGTATCTGTTTACATATGCTATGGAATAGAGTTGTGTCTATGATCTCTCTGACTGTTAATCTGCTGATAATTGTTTTGAAGCAACTTCCAGTTCTTGTAAACACTATACAGATACAAAGGACAGTTTTGTTGCATTTATTTTTTCCTTTCCATTTTCTATTCTACATGAATTGTTATCCTACTAGCTGCATTATTCACTCCAAAGCATTATTTTTTTAAAAGAAAAAGAAATCGACATGTTCAGATAATAACATTAAGGGTAAAACACTTAATTGTCATAATCTTCATGACAACATTAAAGAGTTAAGGTAAATGAAGGAAGTGAAATATGTCCATCCAAGACCACAATATATAAATATAGTAGGGAAGTAACAGTACCCAAACAAAATTCCAGATTCCAAGCCAAAAATAATTTCCTCAACAACATCATATTCCATCTGCATCACTTAAAAATGTCAAGCAATGGAAGAATAGCAAAGGACAATATATCTCATTAGATTACCATAAAAGGTATAAACATGTAATAAAGCTTCCCATCATGATTAAAGCACGAATTACCATCTCTTGTTCTCTTCGATTACTTTTGAATATACGAAGCCATCCATTAAGCATTATCTGTACAAGTGTTTCTAACAATTAGGAACAATAACTATTTCATAAGATAGTAATGTTACTTTGTTGCACCAATGACCCCACACTCTTTAAAGAAAAGTTAAGCCAATAAAAATACTATTACTATTAATAAAATAATGTATCAAAACTACAAGTCTTGTAATCGTGCAATCAGGTTTGCAAAAAAATAAATCAGAACGCTGCATAATTAGTTCCAAGAGACCACAGTAATGTCTTCCTGTTGACTTCAAACAAAATTGGTAATTAATGGACCAAAGCATAAGACAGGGTACCTACAAACAAGATGAAAACAACAAATGCCAGCCACGGTATGTGGAAAATAGATAGGGCAGCAGCCTCTTGCTCCTCACCTCCAGCACCAACTCCTAAATATAGAGGAGCATACAATAGTTAACAAATTGGAGAAATGAACATAAATCATACATCAACAGAATGACACATGATGTTAGTAACTGATTAAAAAAACTACGTACCCCATTGTCCAGAGGCTCCACGCTATGCGCAGGCAAGGGGGAGGAATATTGGATGCAGCCTTACCCTTGCATATGCAAAGAGGCTGTTTCCGGATTCGAACCCATGACCAACAAGTCACCAAGGCACAACTTTACCGTTGTGCCAGGGCTCGCCCTCGATGTTAGTAACTGATTGCAAAAGTTAATTTTTTTATAAGCTGCTAGATTTAAAAAGGAAAATTCCATGAAATCTCCATCCATTGCTTCAAAACACAAGTGCATACTGCACCATACAGAAAAATAAAATGGTCAACCATAACTTTTAGGTTTAGATTCAAATTCTGACCTATATAAAAACCTAGAAATTCTGTTAGTCTGATCATAATCAACAAAATGAATTGTTAATAAATGCACAAGACTTTTCTGTCAGTGACTTAGTGTTACTTGATAACACAACACAAACAGAGGGACAGACCAATATAAACAGAATATAGACATTTTATAATTACTTCAACAGCCATGTTCCTTGCTGTGTTAAAGGAAATAAAAGCAATTAAACTGAACAGTATACTTTGGCAATCTAAAACTTACATTACCTATTGTGCCAAAACCTGCCAAGGTAATGCCCACCCAATCAACAACATTCATGACTTCCTTGAGATAAAAATGAGAAAAGACTGAGAGAATTGCCAATCCACAGCCAGAAACTGGTTGGATGACAGAGACCTAAATCAGAAAAACAACCAATTACACGTGACAAAAATCTAGGCAAAAGACCAGAAGATCCTTCTAATGATATAGAAATATCCCTTCAAATTCAAACTATAGTTTTCTTCTGCATTATTTTTCTATTATAATTATAGTAAGATCACTTACAGGCGCAAGAGCTAATGCCCTTAACATCAACAGTGCCCCAAATATATCCATTAGAAAACCTATCACCCAGGTTTTGTTCAAAGCATATGCCCTTATGACCTGCAAACACAATTGTAAAAAAAAAAAAAAAAAAAAAAAAAAAAAAAAAAAAAAAAAAAAAAAAAAAAAAAAAAAAAAAAAAAAAAAAAAAAAAAAAAAAAAAAAAAAAAAAAAAAAAAAAAAAAAAAAAAAAAAAAAAAAAAAAAAAAAACCCAAATAGAAATGTTAATCCTTAATCAAACAGTGAATTCCCGATGCTTCAACGAAAAATTGGATCTTTACCCAATTTTCCTCCACCCAAAATCCCTTGTTCATACATATGCACGTGTATGTACCCAATTTCACCGTTTACAAAAAATACAACCGCAAAAATGATGGCAAACGGGAACCAAATCATGGGCATAAGAAAATGGAAAAGAAAGAAACAAGTTAAAAGAAAGTGGAATTAAGAAAAGAAAACGTGCCTTGAGCTTGAAAGAGAGAGGGGGAAGAATGACGGTGCCCTTCTTCTGAAGGATTTTGCCGATGTTGTTGCCAGCGGTGGCAACCACCGTCAAAACAATTGATTCCCACATTCTCTTCGACCCTTTCTTCCTCCCTCTGCTCTGCGTGCCCGCCCCAGTTTTTGTTTTGTTTCTAGGATTTGTTAATTGTGATTAATTATTTATTCAATACTATCATTCTTTAAACGGTTTTCAGAGGAGTGATTACAAAATTAAAACCACTGTTATGTTTTAATGTATAAATTAATAAAATTATATTATGATTAAAATTAAAATCTATTATAAATATATACCTTTAAATATATAAACACACAAAAATACCTTTAAATATATATATATATATATATATTATTGATATTTTTTCAAAAATATTAAAATTTCATTTAGAAATACAGTCAAAATTTAAGAGGATGTTAATCTGAGATAGTCGAGAAGAATATTTTTTTTTTTTATCAATTATGGAGTAATGTGTGAAATGCATTTTCAAAGAAAAATAGGAAAAAATACCAAAAATATCTACTGAAGACAGTTGGAACCAATAATAATTAGTATAATAGTTTGTGTCACGGCTCAATTTTTGGTTAATCCTTTGTGTGAAATGGATTTTATTGAAAGAAGAATATCATTTTGTATGGGTTCATGATTCTAAAAAAAATTATCACTATTTTTTAACAGGAACAATTTAATACTAATATCATGATAAAAAAAAAACTTGAAATAAATTATATTATTTTAAATGATTTATTTTATGTATTGTTACGGATAAAAGATAAATATATACTATCTTTTGTCCTATTAATTCAAATGTTTAAATCTCCATTGGTCTGTCATCATAACTACCAGAAGATAATCACCAGAAAATAGAAGATATGAGCATTATCTTTCAGTTATCAATATCTCCACATATCAAGGAAGAAGATATTGGGCTCAACCGTCTGCTATCAAAGTCC